>CM075734.1:87554188-87821688 GCA_037974335.1 Prionace glauca
TTCTTTCTAATGAAAACATAGAACATAGAACATAGAACATAGAACATTACAGCACAAACAGGCCCTTCGGCCCTCGAGTTGCGCCGATCGCATCAACCCCACCAATCTATAGACCTATCTATAACCCCCAATCCCATTAAACCCCATATACTCATCCAGAAGTCTTTTAAAAGACCCCAGCGAGTTCGCCTCCACCACCGACGACGGCAGCCGATTCCAATCACTCACCACCCTCTGAGTGAAAAACTTACCCCTAACATCACCTCTGTACTTCCCTCCCCGCACCTTAAATCTGTGTCCTCTCGTAGCGACCATTTCAACCCGGGGAAATAGCCTCTGAGAGTCCACCCTATCTATTCCTCTCAACATTTTATAAACTTCTATCAGGTCGCCTCTCAACCTTCGCCTCTCCAGGGAAAAGAGTCCCAGCTCCCTCAACCTATCTTCATAAGGCATGCCTCCCAGTCCAGGCAACATCCTTGTAAATCTCCTCTGCACCCTTTCAATAGCTTCTACGTCTTTCCTATAGTGAGGCGACCAGAACTGCGCACAGTACTCCAAATGAGGCCTGACGAGGGTCCTGTAAAGTTGCAGCATTACCTCCCGACTCCTAAACTCAATCCCTCGATTAATGAAGGCCAGTACACCATACGCCTTCTTGACCACCTCCTCCACCTGCGAGGCCGATTTAAGAGTCCTGTGAACCTGGACCCCGAGATCCTTCTGCTCTTCAACGCTACTAAGACCCCTGCCCTTAATAGTGTACTCGTTCATCCCGTTGGTTCTGCCGAAATGGACTACTACACATTTATCCGCGTTGAAGTCCATCTGCCACTTCTCCGCCCATTCCTGCATCCTATCTATGTCCTGCTGCAACTTTTGACATCCTTCCAGACCATCCACAACACCGCCGACCTTCGTGTCATCAGCGAACTTGCTAACCCATCCCTCCACTTCCTCATCCAGGTCATTTATGAAAATGACAAACAACAAGGGTCCCAGAACAGATCCCTGGGGCACCCCACTGGTGACTGACCTCCATTCCGAAAAAGACCCATCCACAACCACTCTCTGCCTTCTGCAGGCAAGCCAGTTCTGGATCCACAAGGCCAAAGGCCCTTGGATCCCATGCCCTCTCACCTTCTCAAGAAGTCTTGCATGGGGGACCTTATCAAAAGCCTTGCTGAAGTCCATGTACACTACGTCCACGGCACTTCCTTCGTCAATGTGTTCAGTCACATTATCGAAGAACTCAACTAGGCTCGTAAGGCACGACCTGCCCTTGACAAATCCATGCTGACTATTCCTGATCATGTCAAACCTCTCCAAATGGTCGTAAATCTTGTCCCTCAGAAGCCTCTCCATCAGCTTACCAACCACTGAGGTCAGACTCACCGGGCGGTAATTTCCCGGGCTATCTCTGTTCCCTTTCTTGAAAATAGGGACTACATCCGCAATCCTCCAATCTTCCGGAACCTCTCCCGTCTCCATTGACGATGCAAAGATCATCGCCAAGGGCTCTGCAATCACTCCCCTGGCCTCCCACAGTATCCTGGGGTACATCCCATCTGGTCCCGGCGACTTATCTACCTTGATAGAATTCAAAAGTTCTAACACATCCTCCTCCTTAATGTCCACGTACTCAATCTTTTCCACCTGCTGCAAGTCCATAGCAAGATCTCCCAAATCAGCTTCCACTGTGAATACTGATGCAAAGTACTCATTAAGCACCTCCGCCATTTCTTCTGGTTCTACACAGACCTTTCCCCCTTCATCTTTTATAGGTCCTATCCTTTCCCTTCTCACCCTTTTACCTTTCACATACTTATAGAAGGCCTTGGGATTTTCTTTAATCTTACCCGCCAAGGTCTTCTCATGACCCCTTCTGGCTCTCCTAATTTCCCTTTTAACCTCCTTTCTACAGTCCTTATATTCTTCAAGATCCTTAACCTCTCCTAGTTCCCTGAACCTTTTGTATACCTTCCTTTTCCTCCTGACTAGGTTCAACACAGCCTTCGTGCACCACGGTTCCCGCGACCTACCAAAACCCCCTTGCCTTATCGGAACATTGTCATGCAGAGCGCCAGACAAACATTCCTTGAATATCCGCCACCTTCCTTCGGTACTCTTCCCTAAGAATGCCTCCTTCCAGTTTATTTGTCCAAGTAACTTCCTGACTTCTTCGTATCTCCCCTTACTCCAGACAAACACCTTCCTAGCCTGTCTGATCCTATCTCGTTCCAATGCAATTGTGAAGGAGATAGAATTATGATCACCATTCCCAAGATACTCTCCTACCGAGAGATCCATCACCTGCCCTGGTTCATTCGCCAGTACCAGGTCAAGTACTGCCTCACCCCTCGTAGGCTTGTCCACATACTGTGTCAGGAAACCTTCCTGAACACACCTAACAAACTCCTCTCCAGCCGAACCCCTTACTCTAGGGATATTCCAGTCGATGTTTGGGAAATTGAAGTCTCCCATCACGACCACTCTGTTTTTAATACATTTCTCCAGAATCTGGTTCCCTATCTGCACTTCAACTTCCCTGTCACTATTGGGCGGCCTATAGAATACACCCAGCAAAGTTTTCGACCCTATGCTGTTCGTAACTTCCACCCACAGAGACTCTGTAGAAAGTCCCTCCACGGCATCCTCTTTCTCTGCAGCCATGACACTGTCCCTTATTAACAGTGCCACTCCACCACCCCTTCTGCCAGCCTCCCTGTCCTTCCTGAAACATCTGAAACCTGGCACCTGAAGTACCCAGTCCTGTCCCTGAGACATCCAAGTCTCCGTAATGGCCACCACATCACATTCCCAAGCAGCTATCCACGCCCTAAGCTCATCTACCTTATTTACTATACTCCTTGCATTAAAATATACACATTTCAGCCCCTCAGTCTGGGCATTTCCCTTCTCCACCTCCTGTCTAACCTCCCTCCCATGTTTCCTGCGGTCCTCCCCTACCTTTAAAGTATTAAAGCACGTGCATTTCAAACCCTGCTCCGCCCCACCCCCACCCCACCCCTACGCCGTGCCTTGCATTCCCCATCTATGCCCCCCTCCCTTTCACCCCCTCTACTCAATATCCCCCCCCCCCCCCAAATCAGTTTAAACCTCCCCGCATAGCCTTTGCAAATTTACCCCCCAGGATATTGATTCCCCTCTGGTTCAGGTGTAAACCATCACTCATATAGAGGTCCCGCCTTCCCCAGAATGAGCCCCAATTGCTTAAGTACCTGAACCCCTCCCTCCTGCACCATCCCCTCAGCCACGAGTTCAAACTTTCCCTCTCTCCATTCCTCTCTAAACTATCCCGTGGCACAGGCAAGAGTCCGGATATAACTATTCTTCCAGACTTGGCCTTTAGTTTCCACCCCAACTCCATAAATCTTTGTTTAATTTCCCCTTCCCTTAATCTCCCTATGTCATGTGTCCCCACATGAACTATAACTTGGGGTTGATCTCCCTCTCCCCTAAGAGTCCTGAATACCCTGTCCGATACATCCCGGACCCCAGCCCCAGGTAGGCAACACACCAGCCCCGAGTCCCTACCCTTACCTCCAACTCTCCTATCCGTCCCCTTAACTGTGGAGTCCCCAATCACGAGGCCCAACCTCTTACCCCTAACCACCTGAGATTTCCCAATAGGCTCACCCCCAGAGACCTGCTCCCTTTGGCTATCCCCAGTTGATTCCTCCTCAACTGTAGCCTCCAGGACCGAAAACCTATTTTGGAGGGGAACAGCCCCAGGGGATTGACCCCCCAACTGCTTCTTTCCCCTCTTCCTGACAGTGACCCAAGACTCATTTCTAGGAGTAACTATCTCCTTATAACTCCTTTCTAAGTCCTCCTCCACTTTCCGGATTATGCGGATTTCCTCTAATTCCACCTCCAGCTCCTTTACACGCTCCTCCAGAAACTGCACTTTTACACACTTCCCACAAGTAAAACCACCTGAAACACTGCTGGACTCCCTCACGACATACATCCCACAGGAGATGCAGCTTACAGCCTGAACTGCCATCCCTGAAATTATTCCCAGCAGAAAAATAAAAATATATAAAAAAAAACCTTCCCCCACACTTATAATTAGGTTAGAGGAGGTGGAAGGGTGGGATTCTCTACCAGTGTAGAGAATCGGGTATCCTCTCTGCGCTAATTTATAGGGTTAGGGGCACGAGAAAAAAAAAACTACAAGTACCGGCAAGCGCCCTAGTGACGACTTCCGGTTTCTAACTTAATTTAAAAAAAAACGCCGAAACTCGCGACTTTAAAACTAAAATAAAAAGTTACCCAGTATAAACTTTTTGCTACCTTTTTGCTGCCTCCTCACTTGCCCAAAAATCGCTGCCTCTCAACTCTGCTCCACAAAACAACCTCAAGTCCCTCAGCCTTTCCTCATAAGACCTTCCCTCCATACCAGGCAACATCCTGGTAAACCTCCTCTGCACCCTTTCCAATGCCTTCACATCTTTCTTATAATGCAGCGACCAGAACTGTACGCAATACTCCAAGTGCGGCTGCATCAGAGTTTTGTACAGTTGTAACATGACCTCACGGCTCTGAAATTCAATCCCTCTACCAATAAAAGCTAACACACCGTACGCCTTCTTAACAACCTTATCAACCTGGGTGCCAACTTTCAGGGATCTATGCACATGTACCCCGAGATCTCTCTGCTCGACGACACCACCAAGAGTCCTTCCATTAGCCCTATATTCTGTACTCCTGTTACTCTTACCAAAGTGAATCACCTCACACTTTTCTGCATTAAACTCCATTTGCCACCTCTCGGCCCAGCTCTGCAGCTTATCTACGTCACTCTGCAAACTGTAACATCCATCCTCACTGTCTACAACTCCTCCAACTTTGGTATCGTCAGCAAATTTACTAATCCGTCCTTCTACACCCTCATCTAGGTCATTTATAAAAATGACAAACAGCAGTGGCCCCAAAACAGATCCCTGAGGTACACCCCTTGTAACAGAACTCCAGGTTGAATATTTCCCATCAACCACCACTCTTCTATCTGCTAGCCAATTCCTGATCCAAACTGCTAAATCACCCTCAATCCCATACATCTGCATTTTCTGCAGTAGCCTACCATGGGGAACCTTATCAAACGCTTTGCTAAAATCCATATACACCACATCAACTGCCTTACCCTTATCCACCTCTTTGGTCACCTTTTCAAAAAACTCGATAAGGTTTGTGAGGCACAACCTACCCTTCACAAAACCGTGTTGACTATCTCTAATCAATTTATTTCTCTCTGGATGATTATAAATCCTATCCCTTTTCATTCTTTCCAAAACTTTGCCCACAACAGAAATAAGGCTCACTGGTCTATAATTCCCAGGATGGTCTCTACTCCCCTCCTTGAAGAAGGGGCCAACATTTGCTATCCTCCAGTCTTCCGGCACTATACTTGAAGCCAATGACAACATGAAGATCAAAGCCAAAGGCTCTGCAATCTTCTCCCTAGCCTCCCAGAGAATCCTAGGGTAAATCCCATCTGGCCCAGTGGACTTATCTATTTTCATACTCTCAAGAATTGCTAATTCACAGCAACAAATTGTTCTGATTTTGTGATTTATAGAGTGAATGTGATTTAAAGTTACAAGTTTATTTATTAGTCACAAGTAAGGCTTACATTAACACTGCAATGAAGTTATGTGGAATTTTCCTAGTCACCACATTCCAGCACCTGTTCAGGTCAATGCAACTAAACAGCACGTCTTTCACACTATGGAAGTAAACCAGAGGACCCAGAGGAAACCCACACAGACATGGGGAGAATGTGCAAACTCCACACAAAGAGTGACCCAACATAGGAATCCAACCCGGGTCCCTCACGCTGTGAAGCAGCAGTGCTAGTCAATGTGCCACCGTGCCACACTTACAGTTCTTTGGCTACAAGTACAACAAGGCATCCCTCCCAGAATCTAAGGAGAACTGGTGGATTTGTTTTATTTAAACTTTCAGAAGCTCATCAACAAGATCGCACATAGTGAACTACTATCAGAAGTTAAAGTGAACGAGCTTGCTTTGGAATGAGATGGATAGAAAGCTGATACAAAGCAGTTGTGGACTCGCCAACTTTAAGGGCATTCGAATGGTCAGTGGATAGGCATATGGATAACATTGGAATAGTTTAGGTTAGAGGGTCATTAGATTGGTTCCACTAGTCGGCACAACATCGAGGGCTGAAGGGCCTGTACTGCGCTGGAATGTTCTATGTTCTATATGTTCACACATACTCACACGCATTCACTCTGTCACACGCACACATGCACATCACTCACTCACACTCACATACACACACTCTCTCACACTCACATACACACACTCACTCACACTACTCACACACTCTCTCACACTCACATACACACTCTCTCTCACACTCACATACACACTCTCTCTCACACTCACATACACACTCTCTCACACTCACATACACACTCTCTCTCACACTCACATACACACTCTCTCTCACACTCACATACACACTCTCTCTCACACTCACATACACACTCTCTCTCACACTCACATACACACTCTCTCTCACACTCACATACACACTCTCTCTCACACTCACATACACACTCTCTCTCACACCCACATACACACTCTCTCACACTCACATACACACTCTCTCACACTCACATACACACTCTCCCTCACACTCACATACACACTCTCTCTCACACTCACATACACACTCTCTCTCACACTCACATACACACTCTCTCTCACACTCACATACACACTCTCTCTCACACTCACATACACACTCTCTCTCACACTCACATACACACTCTCTCTCACACTCACATACACTCTCTCACACTCACATACACACTCTCTCTCACACTCACATACACACTCTCTCTCACACTCACATACACACTCTCTCACACTCACATACACACTCTCTCTCACACTCACATACACACTCTCTCACACTCACATACACACTCTCTCTCACACTCACATACACACTCTCTCTCACACTCACATACACACTCTCTCTCACACTCACATACACACTCTCTCACACTCACATACACACTCTCTCTCACACTCACATACACACTCTCTCACACTCACATATACACTCTCCCTCACACCCACATACACACTCTCTCACACTCACATACACACTCTCTCTCACACTCACATACACACTCTCTCACACTCACATACACACTCTCCCTCACACTCACATACACACTCTCTCTCACACTCACATACACACTCTCTCTCACACTCACATACACACTCTCTCTCACACTCACATACACACTCTCTCTCACACTCACATACACACTCTCTCTCACACTCACATACACACTCTCTCTCACACTCACATACACACTCTCTCTCACACTCACATACACACTCTCTCTCACACTCACATACACACTCTCTCACACTCACATACACACACTCTCTCACACTCACATACACACTCTCTCTCACACTCACATACACACTCTCTCACACTCACATACACACTCTCTCTCACACTCACATACACACTCTCTCTCACACTCACATACACACTCTCTCTCACACTCACATACACACTCTCTCTCACACTCACATACACACTCTCTCACACTCACATACACACTCTCTCTCACACTCACATACACACTCTCTCTCACACTCACATACACACTCTCTCTCACACTCACATACACACTCTCTCTCACACCCACATACACACTCTCTCACACTCACATACACACTCTCTCTCACACTCACATACACACTCTCTCACACTCACATACACACTCTCCCTCACACCCACATACACACTCTCTCACACTCACATACACACTCTCTCTCACACTCACATACACACTCTCTCACACTCACATACACACTCTCCCTCACACTCACATACACACTCTCTCTCACACTCACATACACACTCTCTCTCACACTCACATACACACTCTCTCTCACACTCACATACACACTCTCTCTCACACTCACATACACACTCTCTCTCACACTCACATACACACTCTCTCTCACACTCACATACACACTCTCTCTCACACTCACATACACACTCTCTCTCACACTCACATACACACTCTCTCTCACACTCACATACACACTCTCTCTCACACTCA
The DNA here is from genome assembly GCA_037974335.1 of Prionace glauca. Lineage (NCBI taxonomy): Eukaryota > Metazoa > Chordata > Chondrichthyes > Carcharhiniformes > Carcharhinidae > Prionace > Prionace glauca. The sequence continues at coordinate 87,562,342 of CM075734.1, forward strand.
CATACACACTCTCTCTCACACTCACATACACACTCTCTCTCACACCCACATACACACTCTCTCACACTCACATACACACTCTCTCTCACACTCACATACACACTCTCTCACACTCACATACACACTCTCCCTCACACCCACATACACACTCTCTCACACTCACATACACACTCTCTCTCACACTCACATACACACTCTCTCACACTCACATACACACTCTCCCTCACACTCACATACACACTCTCTCTCACACTCACATACACACTCTCTCTCACACTCACATACACACTCTCTCTCACACTCACATACACACTCTCTCTCACACTCACATACACACTCTCTCTCACACTCACATACACACTCTCTCTCACACTCACATACACACTCTCTCTCACACTCACATACACACTCTCTCACACTCACATACACACTCTCTCTCACACTCACATACACACTCTCTCTCACACTCACATACACACTCTCTCTCACACTCACATACACACTCTCTCTCACACTCACATACACACTCTCTCTCACACTCACATACACACTCTCTCTCACACTCACATACACACTCTCTCTCACACTCACATACACACTCTCTCTCACACTCACATACACACTCTCTCTCACACTCACATACACACTCTCTCTCACACTCACATACACACTCTCTCTCACACTCACAGCATTTCAGACCAAGGTGTTATATATTAACGATGCGGAGTTGCCGTCTTTGGACTGGGGTGGGCACATTAGGAAGTCTCACAACACCAGGTTAAAGTCCAACTGGTTTATTTGGAATCACGAGCTTTCGGAGCACTGCTCCCTCATCATGATAAATAAACCTGTTGGACTTTAACCTGGTGTTGTGAGGCTTCTTATCATCCTTAGATCTTAAATGAACCTAGAGTTAGAAATGATACCATGAGAACATTAATGGTATTATTGTTGAATCAAGTAATTGTTTTCCTTTCTTTTACAGTTGTTCATTCAGTTAGGGAATGAGAAAGCAAATCAGTTCTGGGCAGCACGGCTAACTCCGGCAGAGGAGCTGGATACAGATGTCACAACAGAGAGACGGAGGCAATTCATTCTGTTAAAATACAGAGACGGCTATTACAGACAACATCATCCAAAATTTGCAAGCCAAGAGGAGGTGATTAAGGTAAAGACTCCTGATTCCCTTTGGCTGTGAACACATTTAGATCAGGGGAGAAGATCTGTATCTCCATAATTCATTTATCAATTCACAGCAACAAATTGTTCTGATTTTGTGATTTATAGAGTGAATGTGATTTAAAGTTACAAGTTTATTTATTAGTCACAAGTAAGGCTTACATTAACACTGCAATGAAGTTATGTGAAATTTTCCCAGTCACCACATTCCGGCACCTGTTCAGATCAATGCAACCAACCAGGACATCTTTCATCCTGTGGAAGGAAACCAGAGGACCCAGTGGTTGGTAAGCTGATGGAGAGGCTTCTGAGGGACAAGATTTACGAGCATTTGGAGAGGTTTGACATGATCAGGAATAGTCAGCATGGATTTGTCAAGGGCAGGTCGTGCCTTACGAGCCGAGTTGAGTTCTTCGATAATGTGACTGAACACATTGACGAAGGAAGTGCCGTGGATGTAGTGTACATGGACTTCAGCAAGGCGTTTGATAAGGTCCCCCATGCAAGACTTCTTGAGAAGGTGAGAGGGCATGGGATCCAAGGGCCTTTGGCCTTGTGGATCCAGAACTGGCTTGCCTGCAGAAGGCAGAGAGTGGTTGTGGATGGGTCTTTTTCGGAATGGAGGTCAGTCACCAGTGGGGTGCCCCAGGGATCTGTTCTGGGACCCTTGCTGTTTGTCATTTTCATAAATGACCTGGATGAGGAAGTGGAGGGATGGGTTAGCAAGTTAGCTGATGACACGAAGGTCGGTGGTGTTGTGGATGGTCTGGAAGGATGTCAAAAGTTGCAGCAGGACATAGATAGGATGCAGGAATGGGCGGAGAAGTGGCAGATGGACTTCAACGCTGATAAATGTGTAGTCGTCCATTTCGGCAGAACCAACGGGATGAACGAGTACACTATCAAGGGCAGGAGTCTTAGTAGCGTTGAAGAGCAGAAGGATCTCGGGGTCCGGGTCCACAGGACTCTTAAATCGGCCTCGCAGGTGGAGGAGGTGGTCAAGAAGGCGTATGGTGTACTGGCCTTCATTAATCGAGGGATTGAGTTTAGGAGTCGGGAGGTAATGCTGCAACTTTACAGGACCCTTGTCAGGCCTCATTTGGAGTACTGTGCGCAGTTCTGGTCGCCTCACTATAGGAAAGACGTAGAAGCTATTGAAAGGGTGCAGAGGAGATTTACAAGGATGTTGCCTGGACTGGGAGGCATGCCTTATGAAGTTAGGTTGAGGGAGCTGGGACTCTTTTCCCTAGAGAGGCGAAGGTTGAGAGGCGACCTGATAGAAGTTTATAAAATGTTGAGAGGAATAGATAGGGTGGACTCTCAGAGGCTATTTCCCCGGGTTGAAATGGTCGCTATGAGAGGACACAGATTTAAGGTGCGGGGAGGGAAGTACAGAGGTGATGTTAGGGGTAAGTTTTTCACTCAGAGGATAGTGAGTGAATGGAATCGGCTGCCGTCATCGGTGGTGGAGGCGAACTCGCTGGGGTCTTTTAAAAGACTTCTGGATGAGTAGATGGGGTTTAATGGGATTGGGGGTTATAAATAGGTCTATAGATTGGTGGGGTTGATGTGATCGGCGCAACTCGAGGGCCGAAGGGCCTGTTTGTGCTGTAATGTTCGATGTTCTATGTTCTATGACCCAGAGGAAACCCACACAGACATGGGGAGAATGTGCAAACTCCACACAAAGAGTGACCCAACATAGGAATCCAACCCGGGTCCCTCACGCTGTGAAGCAGCAGTGCTAGTCACTGTGCCACCGTGCCACACTTACAGTTCTTTGGCTACAAGTACAACAAGGCATCCCTCCCAGAATCTAAGGAGAACTGGTGGATTTGTTTTATTTAAACTTTCAGTAGCTTTTCAACAAGATCGCACATAGTGAACTACTATCATGTTACAACTGTACAAAACTCTGGTGCAGCCGCACTTGGAGTATTGCGTACAGTTCTGGTCGTCGCATTATAAGAAAGATGTGGAGGCATTGGAAAGGGTGCAAAGGAGATTTACCTGGATGTTGCTTGGTATGGTGGGAAGGTCTTCTGAGGAAAGGCTGAGGGACTTGAGGTTAATTTCCTTAGAGAGAAGAAGGTTACGAGGTGACCTAATTGAGGCATACAAGATGATCAAAGGATTGGATAGGGTGGACAGTGAGAGCCTTTTACCTCGGATGGTGATGGCTAACACGAGGGGACATAGCTTTAAATTAAGGGGTGGTAATTATAGGGTCGAAAACTTTGCTGGGTGTATTCTATAGGCTGCCCAATAGTGACAGGGAAGTTGAAGTGCAGATAGGGAACCAGATTCTGGAGAAATGTATTAAAAACAGAGTGGTCGTGATGGGAGACTTCAATTTCCCAAACATCGACTGGAATATCCCTAGAGTAAGGGGTTCGGCTGGAGAGGAGTTTGTTAGGTGTGTTCAGGAAGGTTTCCTGACACAGTATGTGGACAAGCCTACGAGGGGAGAGGCTGTACTTGACCTGGTACTGGCGAATGAACCAGGGCAGGTGATGGATCTCTCGGTAGGAGAGCATCTTGGGAATGGTGATCATAATTCTATCTCCTTCACAATTGCATTGGAACGAGATAGGATCAGACAGGCTAGGAAGGTGTTTGTCTGGAGTAAGGGGAGATACGAAGAAGTCAGGAAGTTACTTGGACAAATAAACTGGAAGGAGGCATTCTTAGGGAAGAGTACCGAAGGAAGGTGGCGGATATTCAAGGAATGTTTGTCTAGCGCTCTGCATGACAATGTTCCGATAAGGCAAGGGGGTTTTGGTAGGTCGCGGGAACCGTGGTGCACGAAGGCTGTGTTGAACCTAGTCAGGTGGAAAAGGAAGGTATACAAAAGGTTCAGGGAACTAGGAGAGGTTAAGGATCTTGAAGAATATAAGGACTGTAGAAAGGAGGTTAAAAGGGAAATTAGGAGAGCCAGAAGGGGTCATGAGAAGACCTTGGCGGGTAAGATTAAAGAAAATCCCAAGGCCTTCTATAAGTATGTGAAAGGTAAAAGGGTGAGAAGGGAAAGGATAGGACCTATAAAAGATGAAGGGGGAAAGGTCTGTGTAGAACCAGAAGAAATGGCGGAGGTGCTTAATGAGTACTTTGCATCAGTATTCACAGTGGAAGCTGATTTGGGAGATCTTGCTATGGACTTGCAGCAGATGGAAAAGATTGAGTACGTGGACATTAAGGAGGAGGATGTGTTAGAACTTTTGAATTCTATCAAGGTAGATAAGTCGCCGGGACCAGATGGGATGTACCCCAGGATACTGTGGGAGGCCAGGGGAGTGATTGCAGAGCCCTTGGCGATGATCTTTGCGTCGTCAATGGAGACGGGAGAGGTTCCAGAAGATTGGAGGATTGCGGATGTAGTCCCTATTTTCAAGAAAGGGAACAGAGATAGCCCGGGAAATTACCGCCCGGTGAGTCTGACCTCAGTGGTTGGTAAGCTGATGGAGAGGCTTCTGAGGGACAAGATTTACGACCATTTGGAGAGGTTTGACATGATCAGGAATAGTCAGCATGGATTTGTCAAGGGCAGGTCGTGCCTTACGAGCCTAGTTGAGTTCTTCGATAATGTGACTGAACACATTGACGAAGGAAGTGCCGTGGACGTAGTGTACATGGACTTCAGCAAGGCTTTTGATAAGGTCCCCCATGCAAGACTTCTTGAGAAGGTGAGAGGGCATGGGATCCAAGGGCCTTTGGCCTTGTGGATCCAGAACTGGCTTGCCTGCAGAAGGCAGAGAGTGGTTGTGGATGGGTCTTTTTCGGAATGGAGGTCAGTCACCAGTGGGGTGCCCCAGGGATCTGTTCTGGGACCCTTGTTGTTTGTCATTTTCATAAATGACCTGGATGAGGAAGTGGAGGGATGGGTTAGCAAGTTCGCTGATGACACGAAGGTCGGCGGTGTTGTGGATGGTCTGGAAGGATGTCAAAAGTTGCAGCAGGACATAGATAGGATGCAGGAATGGGCGGAGAAGTGGCAGATGGACTTCAACGCGGATAAATGTGTAGTAGTCATTTCGGCAGAACCAACGGGATGAACGAGTACACTATTAAGGGCAGGGGTCTTAGTAGCGTTGAAGAGCAGAAGGATCTCGGGGTCCGGGTTCACAGGACTCTTAAATCAGCCTCGCAGGTGGAGGAGGTGGTCAAGAAGGCGTATGGTGTACTGGCCTTCATTAATCGAGGGATTGAGTTTAGGAGTCGGGAGGTAATGCTGCAACTTTACAGGACCCTCGTCAGGCCTCATTTGGAGTACTGTGCGCAGTTCTGGTCGCCTCACTATAGGAAAGACGTAGAAGCTATTGAAAGGGTGCAGAGGAGATTTACAAGGATGTTGCCTGGACTGGGAGGCATGCCTTATGAAGATAGGTTGAGGGAGCTGGGACTCTTTTCCCTGGAGAGGCGAAGGTTGAGAGGCGACCTGATGGAAGTTTATAAAATGTTGAGAGGAATAGATAGGGTGGACTCTCAGAGGCTATTTCCCCGGGTTGAAATGGTCGCTACGAGAGGACACAGATTTAAGGTGCGGGGAGGGAAGTACAGAGGTGATGTTAGGGGTAAGTTTTTCACTCAGAGGGTAGTGAGTGATTGGAATCGGCTGCCGTCGTCGGTGGTGGAGGCGAACTCGCTGGGGTCTTTTAAAAGACTTCTGGATGAGTATATGGGGTTTAATGGGATTGGGGGTTATAGATAGGTCTATAGATTGGTGGGGTTGATGCGATCGGCGCAACTCGAGGGCCGAAGGGCCTGTTTGTGCTGTAATGTTCTATGTTCTATGTTCTAAGATAGGTTGAAGGAGCTAAGTCTCTTCTCCCTGGAGAGACAAAGGATGAGAGGCGACCTGATAGAGGTTTATAAAATGTTGAGAGGAATAGATAGGGTGGTTTCTCGGAGGCTATTTCCCAGGGGCTGAAATGGTCGCTACGAGAGGACACAGTTTTAAGGTGCTGGGGAGCAGGTATAGAGGAGATGTTAGGGGTTTAAGGTGCTAGGGAGCCGGTATAGAGGAGATGTTAGGGGTAGGTTTTTCACTCAGAGGGTGGTGAGTGAGTGGAATCGGTGGTGGTGGTGGAGGCGAACTCGCTGGGGCCTTTTAAAAGACTTCTGGATGAGTACATGGGATTTAATGGGATTGGGAGTTACAGATAGTTCTGTGGCCTGGTAGGTATGGATGTGATCGGCGCAACTTGTGGGCCGAAGGGCCTGTTTGTGCTGTAGTGTTCTATGTTCTATGTTCTTATAGGACGGATGTCAGAGGTAGGTTCTTTACTCAGAGGGTAGTAAGGGTGTGGAATGCCCTGCCTGCAGCAGTTGTGGATTCGCCAACTTTAAGGGCATTCAAATGGTCAGTGGATAGGCATATGGATAACATTGGAATAGTTTAGGTTAGAGGGTCATTAGATTGGTTCCACTGGTCGGCACAACATCGAGGGCTGAAGGGCCTGTACTGTGCTGGAATGTTCTATGTTCTATCAGAAGTTAAAGTGAATGGACTTGCTTTAGAATGAGATTGTTAGAAAGCTGGTTCACAGATGGGAAGCAAAGAGATGACATAAATGAATCTTTTTCCAATTGGCAGTCAGTGCCTAGTGGATTTCCACGGGGATTTGTGCTCGGATCCCAACTGTTCACATTATTTGTCAATGATTTAGAAGAGGGAACTCCAAATCCCCAAATTTGCAGATGATACAAAGTTGGGTGGGAGGGTGAGCTGTGAGGAGGATGCAGAGATGCTTCAGCGTGATTTGTACGGGCTGGGTGTGTGAGCTAATGTGGATAAATGTAAGGTTATCCACTTGGGTAGCAATAATAGGAAGACATTAATATTTGAATGGGTGTAAATTGAGAGAGGTGGAACTCAGCAAGGCTTTGAAGTCCTCGTGCATCAGTCACTGAAAGTAAATGCTCAGTTATGGGAGGCAGTGAAGAAGGCAAATGTTGGCCTTCATAATGAAGTAAGACGTCTGACAACACCAGGTTTAAGTGCAACCGATTTATTTGTTAGTAAATTCACTAGCTTTCAAGGTTAACCTCTTTGTCAGGTGAATGGAGAGTTCTGGCCTCAGACAGAGCATATAAAGCACAGACAGTTTAGAGATTACTGATTAGAATGCGAATCCTTATACCTAACCTGCTGTTCAAGTCTTAAAGTGTCGTGTGTCGTGAAGGCGGCCTTGGAGAACACTTACCCGAAGGTCAGAGGCCGAATGCCCGTGATCATAGGGACATGACATAGAACATAGAACGTAGAACATTACAGCGCAGAACAGGCCCTTCAGCCCACAATGTTGTGCCGACCAGTTACAAAACAATGACCCACTAGCCTAAACCAATCCCTTTTCGTCCATAAACCTATCCACAGATCTCTTAAACGCCCCCAAACTAGGCGCATTTACAACTGCAGCTGGCAGGGCATTCCAATCCCTCACCACCCTCTGGGTAAAGAACCTACCCCTGACATCCATCCTATAACTACCCCCCCTTAATTTAAAGCCATGCCCCCTCATGCTAGATTTCTCCGTCGGAGGAAAAAGGTTATCACTATCCACCCTATCTAAACCTCTAATCATCTTATATGTTTCAATAAGATCCCCTCTTAGCCGCCTTCTTTCCAACGAAAACAACCCCAAATCCCTCAGCCTCTCCGCATAGGATCTCCCCTCCATACCAGGCAACATCCTGGTAAACCTCCTCTGCACCCTCTCCAAAGCCTCCACATCCTTCCTGTAATGTGGGGACCAGAACTGCACACAAAACTCCAAGTGCGGCCGCACCAGAGTTGTGTACAGTTGCAACATGACGCTGCGACTCCTAAATTTAATCCCCCTACCAATAAACGCCAAGACACCGTATGCCTTCTTAACAACCTTATCTACTTGATTCCCAACTTTCAGGGATCTATGTACACATACACCTAGATCCCTCAGCTCATCCACACTATTCAAAGTCCTCCCGTTAGCCGTATACTCGACACATCTGTTATTCCTACCAAAGTGAATTACCTCACACTTCTCTGCATTAAACTCCATCCACCACCTCTCGGCCCAGCTCTGCAACCTGTCTAAGTCTTCCTGCAAACTATGACACCCTTCCTCACTATCTACCACACCTCCGACTTTGGTGTCATCAGCAAATTTACTAATCCACCCAACTATACCTTCATCCAGATCATTAATAAAAATTACAAACAGCAGTGGCCCCAAAACAGATCCCTGAGGCACACCACTCGTAACCGAACTCCATGATGAATATTTACCATCAACCACCAACCTCTGTCTCCTGTCCGCTAGCCAATTCCTGATCCAATTCCCTAGATCACCCCCAATCCCATACATCTGCATTTTCTGCAGAAGCCTACCATGGTGAACCTTATCAAACGCCTTGCTAAAATCCATATACACCACGTCCACTGCCTTACCCCTATCCACCTCTTTGGTCACTTTCTCAAAAAACTCAATAAGGTTAGTAAGGCACGACCTACCCGCCACAAAACCATGCTGACTATCTCCAATCAATTCATTACTCTCCAAATAACTATAAATCCTGTCCCGAATAATTTTTTCTAATGCCTTGCCCACAACAGAAGTGAGACTCACCGGTCTATAATTCCCGGGGAAGTCTCTGTTCCCCTTCTTAAACAATGGGACAACATTCGCTATCCTCCAATCTTCCGGTACTATACCAGAGGCCAACGACGACCTGAAGATCAGAGCCAGAGGCTCTGCAATCACTTCTCTTGCCTCCCAGAAAATCCTGGGGTAAATCCCATCCGGACCAGGGGACTTATCTATTTTCAGACCCTCCAGAATATCCAGCACATCCTCCTTATCAACTGTAACACTGTCAATTCTACTCCCCTGCAACCCAGTGTCCTCCTCAGCTATATCCATGTCCCCCTGCGTGAACACCGAAGAGAAATATTGGTTCAATGCCTCTCCAATCTCCTCCGGTTCCACACATAACTTCCCTTGCTGTCTATAACTGGCCCTAAACTTGCCCTAACCAACCTTCTGTTCTTGACATACCTATAGAACCCTTAGGATTCTCCTTAACCCTATCAGCCAAAGTCTTCTCATGTCCTCTTTTAGCCCTTCTTAGCTCACTCTTCAATTCCCTCCTAGCCAATTTAAAGTTTTCTAGTGCACTACCTGAGCCCTCACGTCTCATCCGAACATAAGCCTCCTTTTTCCTTTTTACCAACGAATCAACTTTTTTGGTGCACCACGGTTCCCTAGCCCTACCAATTCCTCCTTGCCTGACAGGGACATACCTATCACGGACTCGCAGTAGCTGCTCCTTGAAAAAAGTCCACATTTCGGATGTTCCCATCCCTGTAATCTCCTAGTCCAACCTATGCTTCCTAATTCTCTCCTAATAGCCTCATAATTACCCTTCCCCCAGCTAAAACTACTGACCCGAGGTTCATGCCTATCCCTTTCCATCACTAAGGTGAACGTAACCGAATTGTGGTCACTATCACCAAAATGCACACCAACTTCTAAGTCTAGCACCTGGTCTGGCTCATTTCCCAGCACCAAATCCAATATAGCCTCACCTCTAGTTGGCCTATCTACATACTGAGTCAAAAAAACCCTCCTGCACGCTTTGTACAAAAACTGACCCCTCTAACGAGCTAGAGCTATAACAATTCCAATCAATATTAGTAAAGTTAAAACCCTCCATAACAATTACCCTATTACTTTCACTCCTAACCAGGATCGTCTCCGCAATCCTTTCCTCAACCTCTCTAGAACTTTTAGGAGGTCTATAAAAGACTCCCAACAGGGTGACCTCTCCTCTCCTATTTCTAATCTCCGCCCATACTACCTCAACAGACAAGTCCTCATCAAACTTCCTCTCTGACACTGTGATACAGTCCCTGACCAATAATGCTACCCCACCCCCCCTTCTACCTCCTTCTCTACTCCGACTAAAGCATTTGTACCCCGGGACCTGCAACATCCATTCCTGCCCCTGCTCTATCCATGTCTCTGAAATGGCCACAACATCAAAGTCCCAGGTTCTGATCCACGCTGCAAGTTCATCCACTTTATTGCGAATACTCCTCGCATTAAAGTATACGCATTTCAAACCCTGCTCCGCCCCACCCCTGCGATGCCATGCATTGCAGTCCCCATCTATGCCCCCCTCACTTTCACCCCCTCTACTCAGGATCCCACCCCCCCTCCAAATCAGTTTAAACAACGCAGAGTCGCTGAGCAGAGACTGATAGCCAAGTTCCGCACACATGAGGATGGTCTCAACAGGGATCTTGGGTTCATGTCGCACTATCTGTAACCCCCGTGACTTGCCTGGGTTTGTAAAACCTCACTTACTGTACTGTCTGGAGACAATACACATCTCTTTAAACTGTGATCAGTGCTCCTTCCACTCACATTATCAGCCACTTCAGGTCTTGAACAGCAGGTTAGGTGTAAGGATTCGCATTCTAATCAATAATCTCTAAACTGTCTGTGCTTTATATGCTCTGTCTGAGGCCAGAACTCTCCATTCACCTGACGAAGGGGCTAACCCCGAAAGCTAGTAAGTTTACTACCAAATAAATCGGTTGGACTAAAACTTGGTGTTGTCAGACTTTTTACTGTGTTTACCCAAGTCCAACGCCGGCATACCCACATCATGATTTCATAATAAATATATTTGAGTGTAGGGATAGGGATGTTTTACTCCAAAAGAAAATCCCACCCAAGCCCTCCCCTCTGCCCTATCTCCATTCCACAGTAAGAAGTCTCACAACACCAGGTTAAAGTCCAACAGGTTTATTTGGTAGCAAAATCCATTAGCTTTAGGAGTCATGCTTCTGGGACTTGATGGTTTGAGTTATAAGGAGAGGCTGGATAGACTGTGACTTTTTTCTCTGGGGCATAGGCGGTTTAGAGTGATTTTATAGATCAATAATGAAGGGCATCGATCATAGTTAATATCTTTTCCAAAAGGTAGGGAGTCTAAAACTAGAAAGCATAGGTTTAAGGTGAGAGGGGAGAGATGCAGAAGGGTCCAGAGGGGCAATTTCTTCCACACAGAGCTTGGTGAGTGTCTGGAACAAGCTGCCAGAGATAGTAGTAGAGGTGGGTACAATTTTGTCTTTTAAAAGAACAAAAAGAATTACAGCACAGGAACAGGCCCTTCGGCCCCTCCAAGCCTGCACCGACTGTGCTGCCCATCTTAACTAAAAACCCCGACCCTTCTGGGGATCATATCCCTCTATTCCCATCCTATTCATGTACTTGTCCAGACGCCCCTTAAAACTCACTACCATATCTGCTTCCACTCCCTCCCCCAGCAGCGAGTTCCAGGCACCCACCACCCTCTGTATAAAAAAACTTGCCTCGTACATCTTCTTTAAACCTTGTCCTTCGCACCTTAAACCTGTGCCTTCTCGTAATTGACTCTTCCACCCTGGGAAAAAGCTTCAGACCATCCGATCGACCAGGGGTGGCACGGTGATTAGTACTGCTGCTTATCATCACCAGGGGCCCAAGTTCGATTCCTGGCTTGGGTCACTGTTTATGTGGAGTCTGCATATTCTCCCCATGTCTGCATGGGTTTCCTCTGAATTCTCCATTTCCTCCCATAGTCTGAAGATATGTGGGTTTGGTGCATTGGCCTTGCTAAATTCTCCCTCAGTTTACCCCAACAGGCATTGGAGTGTGGTGACTAGGAAATTTTCACAGTAACTTCATTACAGTGTTAATGTACACCTACTTGTGACACGAATGAATAAATTTTGCATCTATGCCCCCTCGGCCAGGGGGGAACAATTCTTTCCTGTCTATCCTGGCTCGGCCCCTCCAAATTCTGTACATCACTGTTTAGCTTCCCTTTCAGTTCCTCTATTCTAAGGAAGGCAATGCTGGTCTCTCCTCATAACTGCAGTTTTCCAGCCCTGAGGTTTTATTCAATAGAATCCCACCATGCTTTTAAAGCAGATTTTCAGATGGTTTAGACTTTGCTGATTTGAACCTGTGCTCAAGACTGGGTTATTCCGCCAGGAATTCTGTTTCAGATCCAAAATCAGCTGCTCGTGATGCTTGATTGGGTATTTGAGAACTTAGACTGGCCCACTTGCTTCCTCTTTCAATGCACCCTCTGGTTTCTATGTGTGAACCTCCTATTTTCTGCACTGCAGGAACAGTCTGGGTTGCTGTGACACTCGCTGTTGGTGCTGCTTAAAAGGAACATTGATATCCAGTCCATGCAAAACTCTTGTAGCTCGTGAGTGGTAAAATCACAATGCTCGCTGCCCTCTCAGACTGCACCGTGTCACAAGTAACAGCTCGGAAGGAAGATTTATCTTGGTGTTTTTGTCTCGTAGGCACTTTCTTCAGCAGTGAGTGGTCCCAAACTCCTGCAGACAGTGACACACATCTTCTCTGAAGCAAACAAAGTGAATTTTACCGATGCAGATGCCTGTGACACGTTTTCTCTATCTCCCCAAAGCCCCAACCATCCATCTGGACTGCTGCGTTCATCATTGAGGAGTTCAGGTTTGATCACATACATTTAACAAAATATATCTATTGTTACAACTGGGTAAAGTCACTAAATTTGCTAATTTTCCAAATGGATGACCTATGAGTGAGGTGAAATTAACTTCATTATTCAAATGCCCTTCAGTTGGTCACAACAAGGTCAATTTAAAAGAAATTCCTTGTCTTGGGGAAACCTTTACCTGATCTAAATGTATTTGCTTTTTCAAAGCAAACATTTAGAACCACAGAACCATAGAAAATTACAGCTCAGAAACAGGCCTTTTGGCCCTTCTTGTCTGTGCTGAACCATTTTCTGCCTAGTCCCACTGACCTGCACCTGGACCATATCCCTCCACACCCCTCTCATCCATGAACCCGTCCAAGTTTTTCTTAAATGTTAAAAGTGACCCCGCATTTACCACTTTATCCAGCAGCTCATTCCACTAAATAGAGTCCTACCATTTACCCTGTACGTTCTACTTTGGTTTGTCCTTCCAAAGTGCAATACCTCACACTTGTCTGCATTAAATTCCATTTGCCATTTTTCAGCCCATTTTTCCAGTTGACCCAAATCCCTCTGCAAGCTTTGAAAACCTTCCTCACTGTCCACTACACCTCCAATCTTTGTATCATCAGCAAATTTGCTGATCTAATTTACCACATTATCATCCAGATCATTGGTATAGATGACAAACAACAATGGACCCAACACTGATCCCTGCGGCACTCCACTAGTCACAGGCCTCCACTCAGAGAAACAATCCTCCACAACCACTCTCTGGCTTCTTCCATTGAGCCAGTGTCTAATCCAATTTACTACCTCTCCATGTATACCTAGTGACTGAACCTTCCTAACTAACCTCCCATGAGGGACCTTATCAAAGGTCTTGCTGAAATCCAGGTAGACAACATCCACCTCCTTCCCTTCATAAGAACATAAGAAATAGGAGCAGGAGTAGGCCATCTAGCCCTTCGAGCCTGCCCCGCCATTCAATAAGATCATGGCTGATCTGAAGTGGATCAGTTCCACTTTCCCGCTTTCTCCCCATAACCCTTAATTCCCTTACCTACCAAAAACCTATCTACCCGTGTCTTAAATATATTTAGCGAGGTAGCCTCCACCACTTCAACGGGCAGAGAATCCCAGAGATTCACCACCCTTTAAGTGAAGAAGTTCCTCCTCATCTCCGTTCTAAACCGCCCCCCCTTTATCTTGAGGCTGTGCCCCTTAGTCCTACTGTCCTTTCTAAGTGGGAAGAATCTCTCTGCCTCTACCCTATCCATCCCTTTCATTATCTTATACGTCTCTATGAGATCCCCCCTCATCCTTCTAAACTCTAACGAGTACAAGCCTAGTTTATTCAGCCTCTCCTCATAGCTCAACCCCCTCAACTCCGGCATCAGCCTAGTAAACCTCCTCTGCACTCCCTCCAAGGCCAAAATATCCTTGCGCAAGTGCGGCGACCAAAACTGCATACAGTACTCCAGCTGCGGCCTCACCAGTGCCCTGTACAGTTGCAGCAAGACCTCCCTGCTTTTATATTCAATCCCCCTCGCTATGAAGGGCAGCATCCCATTCGCCTTCCTGACCACCTGATGCGCCTGCAAGCTGGGTTTTTGCGACTCGTGCACAAGGACCCCCAGATCCCTCTGCACCGTAGCATGCTGCAGCTTTTCACCCTTTAAATAGTAATCCCTCCTACTATTATTTCTACCAATGTGGATAACCTCACACTTGCTAACATTATACTCCATCTGCCAGGTCCTCGCCCACTCACTCAGCCTATCCAGATCTCTCTGCAGACTTTCCACACCCTCCGCACAATTTGCTTTTCCACTCATCTTCGTGTCATCAGAAAATTTCGACACCCTACACTCAGCCCCCTCCTCCAGATCATCTATATAAATGGTAAATAGCTGAGGCCCCAGCACCGACCCCTGGGGCACCCCACTAGTCACCAACCGCCAATCCGAATAGCATCCATTGATACCAACTCTCTGCCTCCTATTAGACAACCAATCCTCTATCCACACTAACACCTTACCCCCAACTCCATGACCCCTAACCTTCTGAAGCAACCTTTTGTGCAGCACCTTATCAAACACCTTTTGAGAATCGAGAAACACCACATCCACCGGTTCCCCTCTGTCTACTGCACTAGTCACATCCTCATAGACATCCAATAAATTTGTCAGACACGACTTCCCCTTAACGAATCCGTGCTGCGTCTGCTCTATCAAACAATTCTTCTCAAGGTGCCTCGCTATTTCTTTTTTTCCGTCATCAAAGAAGAAATAGCGAGGCACCTTCATCCACTTTCCTGGTCAAACATGACCTACCACACACAAAGCCATGTTGACTCTCCATAATAAGTCCCTGTCTATCCAAATATTTGTTAATCCTGACTGTTCCCGCTCAAAAAAGACAGTAGGACTAGGGGGCACAGCCTCAAGATAAAGGGGGGGCGGTTTAGAACAGAGTTGAGGAGGAACTTCTTCACTCAAAGGGTGGTGAATCTCTGGAATTCTCTGCCCGTTGAAGTGGTGGAGGCTGCCTCGCTAAATATTTTTAAGAAACGGGTTGATGGGTTTTTGATAAGAGAGGGGATTAAGGGTTATGGGGAGAGGGCGGGAAGGTGGAGCTGAGTCACGACAGATCAGCCATGATCTTATTGAATGGCGGGGCAGGCTCGAAGGGCCAGATGGCCTACTCCTGCTCCTATTTCTTATGTTCTTATGTTCTTATGTTCTTATGTTCTTATCACACCTTCCAATAACTTGCCCACCACCGACGTCAAACTTACTGGTCTATAATTTCCCAGATTTTTTTTGGAACCTTTTTTAAACAATGAAACAACATGAGCCACCCTCCAATCATCCGGCACCTCCCCCGTGAATATTGTCATTTTAAATATGTCTGCCAGGGCCCCTGCAAGTTCAACACGAACCTCCCTCAAGGTCCGTGGGAATACCATGTCCGGTCCTGGGATTTATCCACACTGATTTGCCTCAAGACAGCCAGAACCTCCTCCTCTTTAATCTGTAAAGGTTCCATGACCTCCCTACCCGTTTGCCCTATTTCTGTAGACTCCATGCCAGTTTCCTCAGTAAATATGGGTGCAAAAAACCCATTTAGTATCTTCCCCATCTCTTTTGGTTCCATACACAGTCTATCACTCTGGTCTTCAAGAGGACCAATTTTATCCCTCGCTATCCTTTTCCTCCTTACATACCTATAGAAACTCTTTGGATTTTCCTTCACTCTGTCTGCCAAAGTAACCTCATGTCTTCTTTTACCCCTCCTGATTTCCCTTTTAAGTAGCTTCTTGCACTTTTTATACTCCTCGAGCATCTGATGTGTCCCTTGCTGCCTGTACATTTCATACAACTCTCTCTTCCTCTTAACCAGCGTTACAATCTCCCTTGAGATCCAAGGTTCCTTATTCCTATTTACTTTGCCTTTAATCCTGACAGGAACATACAAACTCTGCACTCTCAAAATTTCTCCTTTAAAGGCCGCCCACTTTCCATTTCCATCCTTACCAAAAACAGCCTGTGCCAATCCACACTTCCCAGATCCCTTCTCATTTCATTAAATTTGGCTTTTTTCCAGTTCAGAACTTCAACCTGAGGACCAGATCTCTCCTTATCCATGACCAGGTTGAAACTAATGGCGTTATGATCACTGGACCCAAAGTGTTCCCTCACACTCACATCCATCACCTGCCCTAACTCATTTCCCAATAGGAGACACAATATCCATCCTCTCTAGTTGGTACCTCTATATACTGATGTAGAAAATTCTCCTGAACATATTTTACAAACTCTACCCTGTCTAAACCTTTAACAGAATGCGAGCCCCAATCTATATGTGGAAAATTAAAATCCCCGAATATCACAACTTTCTGTTTCTTGCAGTTGTCAGTTACCTCTCTGCTGATTTGCTCCTCCAATTCCCTCTGACTATTGGGTGGTCTATAATACAACCCCATTAATGTGGTCATACCTTTCCTGTCTCTCAGCTCCACCCATAGGGCCTCTGTAGACAAGCTCCCTAATCTATCCTGCCTGAGTACCACTGTAACATTCTCCCTGACCAACAATGCCCCCCCCCACCTTTTATCCCTCTGTCTCTATCACACCTGGAACATTGGAACCCTGGAACATTGAGCTGCCAGTCCTGCCCCTCCTGTAGCCAAGTTTTACTAATAATAACTTGAAACAGGCTTTCGAGCCAAAGAAAGAGTAATTTTTTTAGTTACTGAACAAAAAACGGAGGAAATATGCGGGGTCACTTTTAACATTTAAGAAAAACTTGGACAAAACTTGAATGAAAGGGGTGTGGAGGGATATGGAGGGTGTGGAGCATTTGATAAGGTTCACCATGGTAGGCTTCTGCAGAAAATGCAGATGTATGGGATTGAGGGTGATCTAGGTAATTGGATCAGGAATTGGCTAGCGGATAGGAGACAGAGAGTGGTGGTTGATGGTAAATATTCGTCATGGAGTTCGGTTACGAGTGGTGTGCCTCAGGGATCTGTTTTGGGGCCACTGCTGTTTGTAATTTTTATTAATGATCTGGATGAGGGTATAGTTGGGTGGATTAGTAAGTTTGCTGATGACACCAAAGTCGGAGATGTGGTAGATTGTGAGGAAGGGTGTCATAGTTTGCAGGATGACTTAGAAAGGTTGCAGAGCTGGGCTGCGAGGTGGCAGATGGAGTTTAATGTGGAGAAGTGTGAGGTAATTCATTTCGGTAGGAATAACAGATGTGTTGAGTATAGGGCTAACGGGAGGACTTTGAATAGTGTGGAGGAGCAGAGGAATCTAGGTGTGTGTGTACATAGATCCCTGAAAGTTGGGAGTCAAGTAGATAAGGTTGTTAAGAAGGCATACAGTGTCTTGGCGTTTATTGGTAGGGGGATTGAATTTAGGAGTCGCAGCGTCATGATGCAACTGTACACAACTCTGGTGCGGCCACACTTGGAGTTTTGTGTGCAGTTCTGGTCCCCACATTACAGGAAGGATGTGGAGGCTTTGGAGAGGGTGCAGAGGAGGTTTACCAGGATGTTGCCTGGTATGGAGGGGAGATCCTATGAGGAGAGACTGAGAGATTTGGAGTTGTTTTCACTGGAAAGTAGGCGGCTAAGAGGGGATCTCATTGAAACATATAAGATGATTAGAGGTCTAGACAGGGTAGATAGTGATAGCCTTTTTCCTAGGATGGAGAAAGCTAGCACGAGGGGGCACGACTTTAAATTAAGGGGGGGTAGTTATAGGACAGATGTCAGGGGTAGGTTCTTTACCCAGAGGGTGGTGAGGGACTGGAATGCTCTGCCAGCTGCAGTTGTAAATGCACCTAGTTTGGGGGCGTTTAAGAGATCCGTGGATAGGTTTATGGATGAAAAGGGATTGGTTTAGGCTAGTGGGTCATTGTTTTGTAACTGATCGGCGCAACATCGTGGGCCGAAGGGCCTGTTCTGCGCTGTAATGTTCTATGTTCTATGTTCTATGGTCCAAGTGCAGGTCAGTGGGACCAGGCAAAAAATGGTTTGACACAGACAAGAAGGGCCAAACGGCCTGTTTCTGAACTGTAATTTTCTATGGTTCTAAATAATAAAGAATGCAATGCAGACATTCACATTCTGATCAACTGACAAGTTAAAAAAGTCCAGGTTTCTCTGTGACCTTAGATGTTGATACGTTGCGGCTGTTAATTTGGGTGATTCCAGTTCAGTTGACTTTGGCAGATGACCAGTTTGTTTGTAGCCACTGGATTCTGCAGGATCCCTGCTGGGGCCTCAGCTATTTACCATTTATATAGATGATCTGGAGGAGGGAACCGAGTGCAGGGTGTCGAAATTTGCTGATGACACCAAGATTGGGGGAACGGCAAATTGTGCGGAGGGTGTGGAGAGTCTGCAGAAGGATCTAGATAGGCTGGGCGAATGGGCCAGGAAATGGCAAATGGAATTTAATGTTGGCAATGTGAGGTGGTCCACTTTGGTAGGAGGAATGGTAGGAAGGACTATTACTTACGTGGTGAAAAACTGCAGCAGGCGACGGTGCAGAGGGACCTCGGGGTCCTTGTGCATGAGTCACAAAAATCCAGCTTGCAGGTGCAGCAGGTGGTCAGGAAGGCGAATGGGATGCTGGCCTTCATAGCGAGGGGGATTGAATATAAAAGTAGGGAGGTCTTGCTGCAGCTGTATAGGGCATTGGTGAGGCCGCAGCTGGAGTACTGTGTGCAGTTTTGGGCGCCGCACCTGCGCAAAGATATTTTGGCCTTGGAGGGAGTGCAGAGGAGGTTTACTAGGCTGATACCGGAGTTGAGGGGGTTGAGCTATGAGGAGAGGCTGAATAAACTAGGCTTGTACTCGTTAGAATTTAGAAGAATGAGGGGAGATCTCATTGAGACGTATAAGATGATGAATGGGATGGATAGGATAGAGGTGGAGAGACTCTTCCCGCTCAAAAAAGACAGTAGGACTAGGGGGCACAGCCTCAAGATAAAAGGGGGGCGGTTTAGAACGGAGTTGAGGAGGAACTTCTTCACTCAAAGGATGGTGAATCTCTGGAATTCTCTGACTGTTGAAGTGGTGGAGGCTGCCTCGCTAAATATTTTTAAGAAGCGGGTTGATGGGTTTTTGCTAAGAGAGGGGATTAAGGGTTATGGGGAGAGGGCGGGAAGGTGGAGCTGAGTCACGACAGATCAGCCATGATCTTATTGAATGGCGGGGCAGGCTCGAAGGGCCAGATGGCCTACTCCTGCTCCTATTTCTTATGTTCTTATGTTCTTTAGTTGGCATTTGCTAAGCTTTCCTAAATGGCAGAGAGAGTGTAGGAGTGACTGCCTGCTGCCTGTCCATGTTTCTGTGTCACACATGCTGACACCCCAGCACCAGTACACACAGAATAAGTCTGTGTAACTTCATGACACTGTCTCATTTGTTGAACAGTTTTTTTTTCGATCATAGGATGTAGATGTCATTGGCTGGACCAGCATTTATTGTCCATCCCTGAGGACAATAACCACATTGCTGTGGATCTGAAGTTTCATATTGGCTAAAGGGTATTAGTGAACCGACAATCGACAATGGTTTCATGGTCATCGGTAGATGCTTAATTCCAGATTTTTATTGTATTAAAATTTCACCACCTGGTAGGATTTGTACTGGAACCCGTGGAAATGCCCCAGGTCTCTGGATTACTCATCTGTGACAATACCATTGAGCCACTGATATGATTTTCAAATGCAAATACATTAGAGAGCTAATTATTTTGTTCCAATTTTCTCAGATCTGTTTTACTGCTGGAAGTATTAAATTTGAATAATTAAGTTATTCATTTTTGGGATACGGCATCATAAGCAAGGCTGGTATTTAATGTGCACTCTTCGTTACCCTGAAAATGTGCCTGCGACCCTCTCCCTGAACCAGCGAAGCCTAGTTGAATGTTTAAGTGGTAGCTAAAGGAAGCCCCACTCACAGCTGAGTGCACAGCGTTAAGGGGCACACCTATTTCTTCTGGAAAAGCTGTGAAGGAACCAGTTGTTTTTTACAAAATGTTTAGAATTTAAAATTAAAGGCACTGGGATGTGATCCTGAGACCACATTCACTGCCGTGCGAATATCCACGGAGCTCAAAATCTGGAAGTTACAGATCTTTCAGGGGAGATCGCAATCTTTGATCGTCCCACCCCTTGCTGCTGATGTCATCAAGTTCATGCCGATAATGAGGATGAACGTGATTTACATATATTTAAATAAATTTCAATATGATTAACATGCACCATCAACTTGTGCCAAGGGAACTTTCTACTCACCTGACGAAGGAACAGTGTTCCAAAAACTAGTGACTTTTGCCACCAAATAAACCTGTTGAACTTTAACCTGGTGTTTGTGAGACTTCTTACTGTGTTTATCCCAATCCAACACCAGCCTCTCCACACCAAGGGGCAGACCCCAGTGGGAACTGATGGGAAAGGAGGGATTTCTATGGATGTGGATGTGTCTGAGAGTAGACGGAGGAGTAAGGGATTCCAACAATATTCATTATTTGGGGGGAAGGGCAGGGAAGAAGTGGAAGGAGCCAGTGATTGGTGAGAGGGGACCAATGATCAGGGGAGAAGGGGCTGATGATCAGGGCTTTGCCAGTGCATTGAAGCCACATCTGGTAAATTAATAAGAGCAGGAGGCTGTGTGAGTTTGTGCACGTGCATTTACATTATTTAATTAAGCTGGACGTAAGCTAAGAGAGACAGCATGCCTGTGAGAAGTAAGAGATCAAGGATAAATGTGCTAGACACATGTGTTTGTAATGAGGCCATGGTGGAGCTGGATTTGGAAGTAAATAATTAGATTTTAGAAATTTGCATTAGGAGGTAGATCGAGACGTGGCTTTTCAGCTGTTAAATTTCAAAGGAGAGACCAGTTTCTGTTCAACAGTAATTCCCCAAGTGAGGATTCAGCGAAGGGAATGTTACTGAATGTGTTTTTTTAGGGATGATGGTTAGATTCTCTTTTGCTGGAGGTAGTCTTTTCCTGGCACTTGTATGGCACAAATGTCACTTGCCTCTTGCCAGTTCAAGCCTGGATATTGTCCAAGTCTCACTGCATTTGGACATTCTCTGTTTCAGTATCTGAGAAGTTGTGAACGGCTGAACATTGTGATCATCCCCATTTCTGAGCTGAAGATGTAAGGGAGGTCATTGATGAAGCAGCTGAAGATTGTTGGGCCTCGAACACTATCCTGGAACCAAGATGGCTGATCCTCCATAACCACAACTATCTTCCTTTAGAACAACAGAAAAAACATTGAAAATAGGTGCAGGAGGAGGCCATTCGGCCCTTAGAGCCTGCCCCACCATTCAATATGATTATGGCTGATTATGCACTTGCTGTATCCCACTTTCTTTCTCTCTGTATCCCTTGAAATCTTTAGTCACAAGGGTCACATCCACCACCCTCCTAAACTTAAACTCCACAGGTTCACAACTCTCTGAGTGAAGGTATTTTTTCATCTCAGTCCTGAATGGCTATCCCTTTTTCTTAGACTGTGAGCCCTAGTTCTGGACTTCCTCAACGTCGGAAACATTCTTCCCGCATCCAGCCTGTCCAGTCCCATCAGGATTTTATATGTTTCTATGAGATCCTCTCTTTCATCCTTCTAAATTCCAGTGACTACAAGCCCAATGGATCCGGTCTCTCTCCATATGTCAGTCCTGCCATTCCAGGAATCAGTCAAGTGAACCTTCGCTGGACCCTCTCAATATCAAGAATGTCACAACTGAAAGGGAACAGAGCCAAACAAGGTTTAAGGTGCTGGGGAGCAAGTACAGAGGAGATGTCAGGGGTACGTTTTTCACTCATAGGGTGGTGAGTGAGTGGAATCAGCTGCCGTTGGGGGTGGTGGTGAACTCACTGGGGTCTTTTAAGAGACTTCTGGATGAGTATATGGGATTTAATGGGATTGAGAGTTATAGATAAGCCTGGTGGGTAGGGATATGATCGGCGCAACTTGTGGGCTGAAGGGCCTGTTTGTGCTGCAGTGTTCTATGTTCTAATGTCCTTCCTTAGACTCGGAGACCAAAACTACACAAAATACTCAAGGTGTGGCCTCGCCAAGGCCCTGTATAACTGCAGGAAGATATCCTTACTCCAATGCTCAAATCCTCTTGATATGAAGGCAGAAAAGTGTGAGGTAATTCATTTCGGTAGGAATAACAGGTGTGTTGAGTATAGGACTAACGGGAGGACTTTGAATAGTGTGGAGGAGCAGAGGGATCTAGGTGTATGTGTACATAGATCCCTGAAAGTTGGGAATCAGGTAGATAAGGTTGTTAGGAAGGCATACGGTGTCTTGGCGTTTATTGGTAGGGGGATTGAATTTAGGAGTCGCAGCGTCATGTTACAACTGTACACAACTCTGGTGCGGCCGCACTTGGAGTTTTGTGTGCAGTTCTGGTCCCCACATTACAGGAAGGATGTGGAGGCTTTGGAGAGGGTGCAGAGGAGGTTTACCAGGATGTTGCCTGGTATGGAGGGGAGATCCTATGAGGAGAGACTGAGGGATTTGAGGTTGCTTTCGCTGGAAAGAAGGCGGCTAAGAGGGGACCTTATTGAAACATATAAGATGATTAGAGGTTTAGACAGGGTAGATAGTGATAGCCTTTTTCCTTGGATGGAGAAAGCTAGCACGAGGGGGCATAGCTTTAAATTAAGGGGGGGTAGTTATAGGACGGATGTCAGGGGTAGTTCTTTACCCAGAGGGTGGTGAGGGATTGGAATGCCCTGCCTGCTGCAGTTGTAAATGTGCCTAGTTTGGGGGCGTTTAAAAGATCTGTGGATAGGTTTATGGATGAAAAGGGATTGGTTTAGGCTAGTGGGTCATTGTTTTTGTAACTGGTCGGCGCAACATCGTGGGCTGAAGGGCCTGTTCTGCGCTGTAATGTTCTATGTTCTATGAAGGCCAGCATGCCATTAGCTTTCCTCACTGCCTGCTGTACCTGTATGCCAACCTTCAGTGACTGATCCACCATCACACCCAGGTCATGTTACACTTCCCCTTTTCCTAAACTGCCACCATTCAAATAATAATTTTCGTTCCTGCTTCTGTTACCTACGTGGATAACTCACATTTATCCACATTATATTTCATTTGCCAAGTATTTGTCCACTCAGTCAGCCTGTCCAAGTTACCCTGCAGCCTCAGCGTCCTCCCCACAGCTCACACTGCCACCCAGCTTAGTGTCACCTGCAAATCTGGAGATATTGCATTCAATTCCTGTGTCCAAATCATTAATGTAAATTGTGAATATCTGGGCACTGAACCCTGCAGTACCCCATTGGTCACTGCCACTCTGAAAAGGACCCATTTATTCCCACTTTCTGCCTCCCGTCTGCCAACCATTCTCTATCCACATCAGTATATTACCCCCAGTATCATGAGCTTTAATTCTGCTCACTAATCTCTTGTGTCACCTTGTCAAAAACCTTTTGCAAGTCCAGATACACAACATCCACCCTTATCCACTCTACTAGTCACATCCTCAAATAATTCCAGAAGATTTGTGAAGCACAATTTCCCTTCAGTGAATCCATGCTGATGGACTGATCCTGTCATCACTTTCCAAATGCTCAGTTATTACGTCCTTAATAATTGACCCAGCCCCCATGTTAGGCTAACCCATCGATAACTCCCTGTTTTCTCTCTTCCTCCTTTTTTAAAAAGCAGGGTTACATTAACTGCCGTCTACTCCACTAGAATGCTAGAAAGTGATCACCAATGTGTCCACTATTTCTAAGGCCACTTCCCTGAGTACCCTGGGATGCAGAGCATCCTGAGGACTTATTGGGTTTTAATCCCAGCAATTTCTCCAAGACAATTTCCTGACTAATAAGGATTTCCATCAGTTTGTCCTTTGTGCTGGATCTTCTCTCCTTGAGTATTTCTGGAAGGTTATTTGTGCCCTCCTCAGTGAAGATAAATCCAAAGTATTTATCCAGCTGCTCTGCCATCTCTTTGCTGTCCATTATGAATTCATCTGACTCTAACTGTAAGGGACTGACATTTACCTTCATCAGTCTTTTCCTCTTCATGTAGATTTAAATTTTTCCCAGCCCTCAGGTTTGCTACTTTTTTTGGGCCAATTTATATTCCTCCATTTTGGCTTGAACACTATCCCTGATTTCTCGTGTCAGCTGTTTTACTTCTCTGCCAGACAGGGGTGTACAATTGTTGAAGCTCATCCATGTGTTCTTTAAATGTCTGCCATTGCCTATCCATTGTCAACCCCCTGAAGTATCCTTTTACCAGCTTATCCTAGACAATGTTCATCTCATGCCATCATTTCTACCAGGTAGACTCCAACAAGTTCCTGATACCTATTGATTCCCGAAGGCTTCTTGATGCCACACTCAGTCAAAACTGGCCTTTATGTTGATGGCTGCCACTTTCACCTCATCTCTGGAGTTCAGCTCTTTTGTCCATATTTAAACCAAGGCTGTAATGAGGTCAGGAGCTGAGTGACCCTGACAGAACCCAAACTGGGCGTCACTGAGCAGGTTATTGCTGAACATGTGCTGCTTGACAGCACTGTCGAAGAATTACTTTATTGCTGATTGGGAATAGAGAGGCTTCTATAAGTCTGGAAGAAGAATGTAGGTTCCTTACAATCCAAAATATAACAGAGAATAAGGAAATGGCAGAGCAATTAAACTCCTAATTTAGTTCTGTCTTCACAGAGGAAGACACATATAACTTTTCAGAAATTCTACGTAACTAAGGGTCCCGTTAGATGGAGGAACTGAAAGAAATTAACATTACTAAAAAAAAACTTTTGGGGAAATTAATTAGACTGAAAGCCAATAAATTCCTAGGATCTGATAATTTACATCGCAGGAAGTGAGAGGAGGTGGCCGGGGAAATAATGCATGTATTGGTTGTCATCTTCTGAAGTTCTGTAGGTTCTGGAACAGTCCCTGGCAGACTGGAGGGTGGCAAATGTAACCCCACTGTTTAAACAAAAAGGGAGGGAGAAAACAGGGAATTCCAGAGTGGTTAGTCTAACATCAATAGTGGGGAAAAAGGGAGAGTCTATTAGAAAGGATGTGATAATGGAATAGTTAGAAAATATCAATAGGATTAGACAAGGTCAACATGGGTTTATGAAAGGGAAATCATGTTTGAAAAACCTACGGGATTTTTTGAGAATATAACTAGAAGAAAAGATCAGATTAAACCAATGGATGTGATGCCCTTGTATTTTCAGAAAACTTCATAAGAGGATACTGTGCAAAATTAAAGCATTTGGAGGTAATATATTGATGAACAAAGAACAGTACAGTACAGGAAACAGGCCCTTCGGCCCTCCAAACCTGTGCCACTCATTGGTCCAACTAGACCATTCATTTGTATCCCTCCATTCCCAGTCTGCTCATGTGACTATCCAGGTAAGTCTTAAACGATCCCAGCGTGTCCACCTCCACCACCCTACTTGGCAGACACACTCCAGGCCCCCACCACCCTCTGTGTAAAATACGTCCCTCTGAATTCGGAATTATACCTCGCCCCTCTCACCTTGAGCCTGTGATCTCTCGTAATCGTCACCCCCGACCTGGGATAAAGCTTCCCACTGTTCACCCTATCCATACCCTTCATAATTTTATACACCTCTATTAGGTCTCCCCTCATTCTCCATCTTTCCAGAGAGAACAACCCCAGTTTGCCCAATCTCTCCTCATAGGTAAGACCCTCCATACCAGGCAACATCCTGGTAAACCTTCTCTGCACTCTCTCCAAAGCCTCCACATCCTTCTGGTAGTGTGGCGACCAGAACTGGTCCCAGTGCTCCAAATGTGACCTAACCAACATTCTATACAATTCCAACATCAGACTCCAGCTTTTATACTCTATACCCCGTCCTGTAATGGCAAGCATGCCATATGCCTTCTTCACCACCCTCTCCACCTGTGCTGCCATCTTCAGGGATTTGTGAACTTGCACACCCAGGTCCCTCTATACTCTTAATGGTTCTGCCATTTATTGTATAACTCCTCCCTACATTAGTTTTTCCAAAATGCATCACCTCGCATTTATCTGGATTAAATTCCATCTGCCATTTCTCCGCCCAATTTTCCAGCCTATCGATATCCTGCTGTATTGTCGGACAATGATCATCACTGTCAGCAAGTCCAGCTATCTTCGTATCATCTGCAAACTTACTGATCAGACCAGTTACACCTTCTTCCAGATCATTTATATATATCACAAACAGCAGGGGTCCCAGTACAGAGCCCTGCGGAACACCACTGGTCACAGACCTCCAATCGGAAAAAGACCCTTTGCCTGCTACCCTCTGTATCCTGTGGCCAAGCCAGTTCTCCACCCATCGAGCCACCTCGCCTTGTATCTCATGAGCCTTAACCTTCTTAACAACCTGCCATGAGGGACCTTGTCAGACGCCTTACTGAAATCCACACAGACGACATCCACGGCCCTTCCTTCGTCAACCCTTTCTGTCACCTCCTCAAAAAACTCCACCAAATTTGTGAGGCATGACCTCCCTCTTACAAAGCCATGCTGTCTGTCACTAATGAGATTGAGATTGTTCCGTTCTAATGGATTGTGAATCTGATGGATTGTGAATTGGTTAACAAGCATAAAGCAAAGATTAGGAATGAAAGAATTATTTTTCAAAATGGCAAGCAGTGATGAGAGGGATCACCAGGGATCAGTTTGTTCCTCAAATATTCACAATGAACATCCATAGTTTTGATGAGGGAACCAAATGTATTATATCCAAATTTGTGAGTGTGGAAGCTGCTGATGTGAAACTTGGTCGGGTATAAGTGGTGAGGACGATATTAAGAGGTTTTAAAGCGATTTAGACAAATTGAGCCTGATTTTACTATTTTCATTCTTAGTGCTGAATCTGGGCGCAATTCTGATCCAATTTGGAAATTTGTTCTCAGGCGGTCCCAATACAAACTCAGCCTGAAAATAAAATCGCCAATCTGAATTGCGCTGTGAGTAGGAGTTAGTGCACCTGAAACGATTTGAGCTCCGAACTGCACATACGCAATGAGAAACAAATTTTGAAAAACGCACCCTTATCACATCGCTCTCGGGTCGCAAAAAGCAGATAAAGTGTCCCAGGAACGAATAGTGGGAGCAATGGCCCCCACAGATATCACTCCACACCCACAACATAAATGTCCTCCTTATCTACCCACCCCTCACTACCCAGACCATTGCGACCCTCTGCCCCCTCCCCCTCCCGCCAACTGATTGCCCACAGAGGGGCAGTGGAACCCCATATCCCCCCTGCCCCCCCCCACCCCACTAGAGATCCATCTGCCCCCCCCCCCCAGCCTGCCCCACTCCCCACCCCCACCTCCGGAGAATGATCGTGCCTCCCCCAGCAAACATAAGACCATAAGACATAGGAGCAGAATTAGGCCACTCGGCCCATCAAGTCTGCTCTGCCATTCAATCATGGCTGATATTTTTCTCATCCCCATTCTTGTGTTTTTTCCCCATAATCCTCGATCCCCTTTTTAACCAGGAACCTATCTATCTCTGTCTTAAAGACATTCAATGACCCGACCTCCACAGCCTTCTGCGGCAAAGAGTTCCACAGATTCACCACCCTCTTGCTGAAGAAATTCCTCCTCATCTCTGTTTTAGACAATCATCCCTTTAGCCTGAGGTTGTGCTCTTGAATTCCAGTCTCCCCACAAGTGGAAACATTCTCTCCAAAATCTGGGTCTCTCGGTATTCTGTAAGTTTCAATTAGATCCCCCTCATCCTTCCAAATTCCATTGAGTTTAGGCTCAGACTCTTCAACCATTCCTCATTATGACAAACCCTTCATTCCTGGGATCATTTTTGTGAACTTCCTCTGGACCCTTTCCAAGGCCAGCATATCCTTCCTTAGATATGGGGCCTAAAACTGCTCACAATATTCCAAATGGGAACAAAGAGCAATACAGTACAGTAAACAGGCCCTTCGGCCCTCCAAACCTGCGCCACTCATGCACCCAATTAGACCATTTGTTTGTACCCCTCTATTCCCAGTCTGTTCATGTGGCTATTCAGATAAATCTTAAACGATGCCCGCGTGTCTGCCTCAACCACTTTTCTTGGCAGTGCATTCCAGGCCCCCACCACCCTCTGTGTAAAATATGTCTGTCTGACATCTGTGTTGAACTTTGCCCCCCTCACCTTGAACTTGTGACCCCTTGTGTTCATCACCTCCGACCTGGGAAAAAGCTTTCCACTGTTCACCCTATCTATGCCCTTCATAATTTTATACACCTCTATTAGGTCGCCCCTCATCCTCCTTCTCTCCAGGGAGAACAATCCCAGTTTGCCCAATCTCTCCTCATAGCTAATACCCTCCATACCAGGCAACGTCCTGGTAAACCTTCTCTGTACCCTCTCCAAAGCCTCCACGTCCTTGGACTCTGACCAGAGCCTTATACAGCCACAGAACTATATCCCTGATCTTGTATTCTCATCCTCTAGAAATGAATGTTAACATTGAATTTGCCTTCCTAACTGCCAACTAAACCTGAACTTAAGCTAAGGAGAGTCCTGAACCAGGATTCCCAAGTCCCTTTGCGCCTCAGATTTCTGAAGCCTTTCCTGATTTAGAAAATACTCTCTGTCTCTATTCTTCCTACCAAAGTTCATAACCTCACACTTACCCACATTGTATTCCATCTGCCACTTCTTTGCCCACTCTCCTAACCTGTCCAAGTCATTCTGCAGTCCCCCTGCTTCCTCAATACTACCTGTCCCTCTATATATTGGGGGCGGCACGGTAGCACAGTGGTTAGCACTGCTGCTTCATAGCTCCGGAGACCTGTGTTCGATTCCTGACTTGGGTCACTGCCTGTGTGGAGTTTGCACATTCTCCTTGTGTCTGCGTGGGTTTCCTCCGGGTGCTCCGGTTTCCTCCCACAGTCCAAAGATGTGCAGGTTAGATTAATTGGCCATGCTAAAATTGCCCTTAGTGTCCTGAGATGCAAAGGTTAGAGGGATTAGTGGGTAAATATGTAGGGATATGGGGGCAGGGCCTGGGTGGGATTGTGGTTGGTGCAGACTCAGTGGGCCAAATGGCCTCTTTCTGTACTGTAGGGTTCTATGATATTTTGTATCATTCGCAAATTTAGCAGCAGTGCCCTCAGTTCCATCTCCCAGATCATTAATGCACATAATGAAAAGTTGTGGTCCCAACACTGATCCCTGTGGAACAGCACTAGTAAAAAGTCTGACAACACCAGGTTTTAGTCCAACCGATTTATTTGATAATATTCTCACAAGCTTTCGAGGGGACTGCCTCTTTGTCAAGTGAATGGAGAGAACTCTCCATTCACTTGACAAAGAGGCAGTCCCCTCAAAAGCTTGTGAGAATATTATCAAATAAATCGGTTGGACTAAAACCTGGTGTTGTCAGACTTTTTACTGTGTTTACGCCAGTCCAACGCCGGCATACCCACATCAGAACAGCACTAGCCAGTCCAACGCCGGCATACCCACATCATGAACAGCACTAGTCACCAGTTGCCATCCTGAAAAGGACTCCCTTATCCCCACTTTCTGCCTCCTGTCTGTCAGCCAATCTCCTATCCTTACCAGTTCCTCGCCTCTGACACCACTGGCTCTTAGATTATTTAGCAGCTTCCTACAATACACCTTGTCAAAGTTTTTCTAAAAATCCGAATAAATCCCATCCACTGGTTCTCCTTTGTTTAACTTCTTCGTTACCTCCTCAAAGAACTCGAACAGATTTGTCAGACGTGACCTCCCTTTGACAAAGCCATGCTGATCTCAGCCCTATTTTACTGTGCATTTCCAAGTATTCTGCAATTTCATTCTTAAGAATGGCCTCCAAGATCTTACCCACGACCAAGGTCAGGTTAACTGGCCTATAATTTCCCATCTTCTGCCTCCCTCCTTTCTTTAGCCTTTATCCATGATCCAGTGATTCTGGAAAGATCACCACCAATGCCTCCACAATCTCCTCAGCTATCTCCTTCTGAACCCTGGGATGTAGTCCATCTGGTCCGGGATTTATCCACCTTCAGGTTCCCTAGAACAATACCTCACCTCATGTGATGCTCCTTCCTCTGTTTTATGGTTTCCCTAATTTCCCTTGTCACTCATAATTGCCTTGTCCTCCCCTTAGCATGTTCCCTCTTCCTTGGAATTAATTTATGTTCTGCCTTCTGAAATATCCCCAAAAGCTTCTGCCATTGCTCATAGATGATAGAATCACTGCAGTACAGTCAGAGGCCATTCAGCCCTTTGAGTCTGTTCACAATGTCATCCAGGCCCTATTCTCTTAACAGCACACATTTACTTTGCTAATACCCCTCACACGAGGGTCTATTTAGAATGGCCAACCAACCAAACACACAAATTTTTGGACTATGTGGATAAACCGGAGCGCCGTAGCAAACCCGTGCTGACACGGGGAGAATGTGCGAACTCCACACAGACAATGATCGAGGCTGGAATTAAACCTGGGTGCACTGTGAGGCAGCAGTGCTAACTACTGTGCCACCGTGTCCCAGTGAGGCAGCAGTGCTAATCACTGTGCCACCGTGTCCCTGTGAGGCAGCAGTGCTAATCACTGTGCCACCGTGTCCCTGTGAGGCAGCAGTGTTAACCCACTGTGTCACCGTGTCCCTGTGAGGCAGCAGTGCTAATCACTGTGCCACCATGTCCCTGTGAGGCAGCAGTGCTAATCACTGTGTCACCGTGTAGCTGTGAGACAGCAGTGTTAACCCACTGTGCCACCGTGTCCCTGTGAGGCAGCAGTGCTAACCCACTGTGTCACCATGTCCCAGTGAGGCAGCAGTGCTAATCACTGTGCCACCGTGTCCCTGTGAGGCAGCAGTGTTAACCCACTGTGTCACCGTGTCCCTGTGAGGCAGCAGTGCTAATCACTGTGCCACCATGTCCCTGTGAGGCAGCAGTGCTAATCACTGTGTCACCGTGTAGCTGTGAGACAGCAGTGTTAACCCACTGTGCCACCGTGTCCCTGTGAGGCAGCAGTGCTAACCCACTGTGTCACCGTGTCCCTGTGAGGCAGCAGTGTTAACCCACTGTGTCACCGTGTCCCAGTGAGGCAGCAGTGCTAATCACTGTGCCACCGTGTCGCTGTGAGGCAGCAGTGCTAACCCACTGTGCCACCGTGTCGCTGTGAGGCAGCAGTGCTAACCCACTGTGTCACCGTGTCCCAGTGAGGCAGCAGTGTTAACCCACTGTGCCACCGTGTCCCTGTGAGGCAGCAGTGTTAACCCACTGTGTCACCGTGTCCCTGTGAGGCAGCAGTGTTAACCCACTGTGTCACCATGTCCCTGTGAGGCAGCAGTGTTAACCCACTGTGTCACCGTGTCCCTGTGAGGCAGCAGTGTTAACCCACTGTGTCACCATGTCCCTGTGAGGCAGCAGTGCTAACCCACTGTGTCACCGTGTCCCTGTGAGGCAGCAGTGCTAACCCACTGTGCCACCGTGTCCCTGTGAGGCAGCAGTGCTAATCACTGTGCCACCGTGTCCCTGTGAGGCAGCAGTGCTAACCCACTGTGTCACCATGTCCCTGTGAGGCAGCAGTGCTAACCCACTGTGTCACCGTGTCCCTGTGAGGCAGCAGTGCTAACTACTGTGCCACCGTGTCCCTGTGAGGCAGCAGTGCTAACTACTGTGCCACCGTGTCCCTGTGAGGCAGCAGTGCTAACTACTGTGCCACCATGTCCCTGTGAGGCAGCAGTGCTAACCCACTGTGCCACCGTGTCGCTGTGAGGCAGCAGTGCTAATCACTATGCCACCGTGTCCCTGTGAGGCAGCAGTGCTAACTACTGTGCCACCATGTCCCTGTGAGGCAGCAGTGCTAACCCACTGTGCCACCGTGTCGCTGTGAGACAGCAGTGCTAATCACTGTGCCACCGTGTCCCTGTGAGGCAGCAGTGCTAACCACTGTGTCACCATGTCCCTGTGAGGCAGCAGTGCTAACCCACTGTGCCACCGTGTCCCAGTGAGGCAGCAGTGCTAATCACTGTGCCACCATGTCCCTGTGAGGCAGCAGTGCTAACCCACTGTGTCACCATGTCCCTGTGAGGCAGCAGTGCTAACCCACTGTGTCACCATGTCCCTGTGAGGCAGCAGTGCTAATTACTGTGCCACCGTGTCCCAGTGAGGCAGCAGTGCCAACCCACTGTGCCACCGTGTCCCTGTGAGGCAGCAGTGCTAATTACTGTGCCACCGTGTCCCAGTGAGGCAGCAGTGCCAACCCACTGTGTCACCGTGTCCCTGTGAGGCAGCAGTGCTAATTACTGTGTCATCGTGTCGCTGTGAGGCAGCAGTGTTAACCACTGTGTCACCGTGTCGCTGTGAGGCAGCAGTGTTAATCACTGTGCCACCGTGTCCCTGTGAGGCAGCAGTGTTAACCCTGTGTGCCACCGTGTCCCTGTGAGGCAGCAGTGTTAACCCACTGTGTCACCGTGTCCCTGTGAGGCAGCAGTGTTAACCCTCTGTGTCACCGTGTCCCTGTGAGGCAGCAGTGTTAACCCTCTGTGCCACCGTGTCCCTGTGAGGCAGCAGTGTTAACCCACTGTGTCACCGTGTCCCTGTGAGGCAGCAGTGTTAACCCTCTGTGCCACCGTGACCCTGTGAGGCAGCAGTGTTAACCACTGTGCCACCGTGTCCCTGTGAGGCAGCAGTGTTAACCCTCTGTGCCACCGTGTCCCTGTGAGGCAGCAGTGTTAACCCACTGTGTCACCGTGTCCCTGTGAGGCAGCAGTGTTAACCCACTGTGTCACCGTGTCCCTGTGAGGCAGCAGTGCTAATCACTGTGCCACCGTGTCCCTGTGAGGCAGCAGTGCTAATCACTGTGCCACCGTGTCCCTGTGAGGCAGCAGTGTTAACCCACTGTGCCACCGTGTCCCTGTGAGGCAGCAGTGCTAATCACTGTGCCACCGTGTCCCTGTGAGGCAGCAGTGTTAACCCACTGTGCCACCGTGTCCCTGTGAGGCAGCAGTGCTAATCACTGTGCCACCGTGTCCCTGTGAGGCAGCAGTGTTAACCCACTGTGCCACCGTGTCCCTGTGAGGCAGCAGTGCTAATCACTGTGCCACCGTGTCCCTGTGGGGCAGCAGTGCTAATCACTGTGCCACCGTGTCCCTGTGAGGCAGCAGTGTTAACTCACTGTGCCACCGTGTCCCTGTGAGGCAGCAGTGTTAACTCACTGTGCCACCGTGTCCCTGTGAGGCAGCAGTGCTAATCACTGTGCCACCGTGTCCCTGTGAGGCAGCAGTGCTAATCACTGTGCCACCGTGTCCCTGTGAGGCAGCAGTGTTAACCCACTGTGCCACCGTGTCCCTGTGAGGCAGCAGTGCTAATCACTGTGCCACCGTGTCCCTGTGAGGCAGCAGTGCTAATCACTGTGCCACCGTGTCGCTGTGAGGCAGCAGTGCTAATCACTGTGCCACCATGTCCCTGTGAGGCAGCAGTGTTAACTCACTGTGCCACCGTGTCCCTGTGAGGCAGCAGTGCTAATCACTGTGCCACCGTGTCGCTGTGAGACAGCAGTGCTAATCACTGTGCCACCGTGTCCCTGTGAGGCAGCAGTGTTAACTCACTGTGCCACCGTGTCCCTGTGAGGCAGCAGTGCTAATCACTGTGCCACCATGTCCCTGTGAGGCAGCAGTGTTAACTCACTGTGTCACCGTGTCCCTGTGAGGCAGCAGTGCTAACCCACTGTGCCACCGTGTCCCTGTGAGGCAGCAGTGTTAACCCACTGTGCCACCGTGTCCCTGTGAGGCAGCAGTGTTAACCCACTGTGCCACCGTGTCCCTGTGAGGCAGCAGTGTTAACCCACTGTGCCACCGTGTCCCTGTGAGGCAGCAGTGTTAACCCACTGTGCCACCGTGTCCCTGTGAGGCAGCAGTGTTAACCCACTGTGCCACCGTGTCCCTGTGAGGCAGCAGTGTTAACCCACTGTGTCACCGTGTCCCTGTGAGGCAGCAGTGTTAACCCACTGTGCCACCGTGTCCCTGTGAGGCAGCAGTGTTAACCCACTGTGCCACCGTGTCCCTGTGAGGCAGCAGTGTTAACCCACTGTGCCACCGTGTTGTTTCACAGTCTTCCCGGCTCGGCTCCCTTTCCAATCAGCTCTGGCCAGATCCTCCCTCATGTCTTTGCAGTTACTTTTATTTAATTGTAATACCGTTACATCTGATTCCAGCTTCTCCCAGTCAAACTGCAGGGTAAATTGTACCATATTGTGGTTACTGTTCCCTAAGGGTTCCTTCACTTTAAGTTCCCTAATCAAGTCAGTCTCATTACACATCAGCAAATCCAGAATTGCCTGTTCTCTGATTGGCTCTGTCACAAATTGCTCCAAAAAACCATTTCTTAGACATTCCACAAATTCCTTTTCTTGGGATCCGTTACCTGCCTGATTTTCCCAGTCTACCTGCATATTGAAGTCCCCAATGATTATTGTAATATTGCCTTTTTTATATGCCTTTTCTATCTCCTGATTTATTTTCTGCCCCCCATCCTGATTACTGCTGGGGGGTCTGTACATAACTCCCACCAGGGTCTTTTTACCTTTGCAATTCCTCAACTCTACCCACACAGATTTTACGCTGTCTGACCCTATATCACTTCTTACTAATGATTTAATTTTGTTTCTGTTTAAAAAAGGAGGTAGACAAAAGGTAGGTAACTATAGGCCTGTTCGTTTAACATCTGTAGTAGGAAAAATGCTTGAATCTATCATCAAGGAAGAAATAGCAAGACATCTGGATAGAAATGGTGTCATTGGTAAGACACAGCACGGGTTCGTGAAGGGCAGGTCATGTTTGACTAATTTGGTGGAATTCTTTCAGGACGTTATGAACCTATGGATGTGGTGTATCTGAGATTTCCAGAAGGCATTTGACAATGTGTCGCACGAAAGACTGCTGCATAAGATAAGGTGCACGGTTTACGGACAATGTATTCGCATGGATAGAGGATTGTTTAACTAACAGACAGCAAAGAGTGGGGATAAATGGGGGGTTTTCTGGTTGGCGATCAGTGACTAGTGGTGTGCCTCAGGGATCAGTGTTGGGACTGCAATTGTTTACATAGAACATTACAGCGCAGAACAGGCCCTTCGGCCCACAATGTTGCGCCGACCAGTTAAAAAAACAATGACCCACTAAGCTAAACCAATTCCTTTCCATCCATAAACCTATCCACGGATCTCTTAAACGCCCCCAAACTAGGTGCATTTACAACTGCAGCAGGCAGGGCATTCCAATCCCTCACCACCTCTGGGTAAAGAACCTACCCCTGACATCCGTCCTATAACTACCACCCCTTAATTTAAAGCCATGCCCCCTCGTGCTAGATTTCTCCATCTGAGGAAAAAGGCTATCACTATCCACCCTATCTAAACCTCTAATCATCTTATATGTTTCAATAAAGTCCCCTCTTAGCCGCCTTCTTTCTAACGAAAACAACCTCAAATCCCTCTGTCTCTCCTCATAGGACCTTCCCTCCATACCAGGCAACATCCTGGTAAACCTCCTCTGCACCCTCTCCAAAGCCTCCACATCCTTCCTGTAATGTGGGGACCAGAACTGCACACAGTACTCCAAGTGCGGCCGCACCAGAGTTTTGTACAGTTGCAACATGACGCTGCGGCTCCTAAATTCAATCCCCAACTTTCAGGGATCTATGTACACATACACCTAGATCCCTCTGTTCATCAACACTATTCAGAGTCCTCCCGTTAGCCCTATACTCTCCACATCTGTTATTCCTGCCAAAGTGAATTATCTCATACTTTTCCGCATTAAACTCCATCTGCCACCTCTCGGCCCAGCTCTGAAACTTGTCCAAGTCTCTCTGTAAACTATGACACCCTTCCTCACTATCTACCACACCTCTGACTTTGGTGTCATCAGCAAATTTACTAATCCACCCAACTATACCCTCATCCAGATCATTAATAAAAATTACAAACAGCAGTGGCCCCAAAACAGATCCCTGAGGCACACCACTCGTAACTGAACTCCATGACGAATACTTACCATCAACCAACACCCTCTGTCTCCTATCCGCTAGCCAATTCCTGATCCAATTAACTAAATCACCCCCAATCCCATACATCTGCATTTTCTGCAGAAGCCTACCATGGTGAACCTTATCAAACGCCTTACTAAAATCCATATACACCACATCCACTGCCTTACCCCCATCCACCTCTTTGGTCACTTTCTCAAAAAACTCAATAAGGTTAGTAAGGCATGACCTACCCGCTACAAAACCATGCTGACTATCTCTAATCAACTCATTACTCTCCAAATAACTATAAATCCTATCCCTAATAATTTTTTCTAAAACCTTGCCCACAACAGAAGTGAGACTCACCGGTCTATAATTCCCGGGGAAGTCTCTGTTCCCTTCTTAAACAATGGGACAACATTCGCTAACCTCCAATCTTCCGGTACTATACCAGAGACCAACGACGACCTGAAGATCAGAGCCAGAAGCTCTGCAATCACTTCTCTTGCCTCCCAGAGAATCCTGGGGTAAATCCCGTCCGGCCCAGGGGACTTATCTATTTTCAAACCCTCAAGAATATCTAGCACATCCTCCTTATCAACTGCAATACTGTCCAGTTTACAACCCTGTAACCCAGTGTTCTCCACAGCTACATTTATGTCCCCCTGCGTGAACACCGAAGAGAAATATTGGTTCAACGTCTCTCCAATCTCTTCCGGTTCCACACATAACTTCCCATTGCTGTCTCTAACTGGCCCTAATCTGGCCCTAACCAATCTTCTGTTCTTAACATATCTATAGAACGTCTTAGGATTCTCCTTAATCCTATCAGCCAAAGTCTTCTTGTGTCCTCTTTTAGCTCTTCTTAACTCACTCTTTAACTCCCTCCTAGCCAATCTAAAGCTTTCTAGTGCACTACCTGAGCCCTCAAGTTTCATCCTGACATAAGCCTCCTTTTTCCTTTTAACCAGCGAATCAACTTTTTTAGTGCACCACGGTTCCCTAGCTCGACCAATTCCTCCTTGCCTGACAGGGACATACCTATCACGGACTCGCAGTAGCTGCTCCTTGAAAAAACTCCACATTTCAGACGTTCCCAGTCCCTGTAATCTCCTAGTCCAACCTATGCTTCCTAATTCTCTCCTAATAGCCTCATAATTACCCTTCCCCCAGCTAAAACTACTGACCCGAGGTTCATGCCTATCCCTTTCCATCACTAAGGTGAACGTAATCGAATTGTGGTCACTATCACCAAAATGCACACCAACTTCCAAGTCTAGCACCTGGTCTGGCTCATTTCCCAGCACCAAATCCAATATAGCCTCACCTCTAGACCTCTAGTTGGCCTATCTACATACTGAGTCAAAAAACCTTCCTGCACACTTTGTGCAAAAACTGACCCCTCTAACGAGCCAGAGCTGTAGCAATTCCAATCAATATTAGTAAAGTTAAAGTCCCCCATAACAATTACCCTATTACTTTCACTCCTAACCAGGATCGTCTCCACAATCCTTTCCTCAACCTCTCTAGAACTTTTAAGAGGTCTATAAAAGACTCCCAACAGGGTGACCTCTCCTCTCCTATTTCTAATCTCAGCTTACGATTTACAGAGATGGTTTGGAGTTGGTGACCAAGTGTAATGTGTCAAAATTCACAGATGACATGAAGATGGGTGAAACAGCAAAGTGCGCAGAGGATGCTGAAAGTCTGCAAAGGGATATAGATAGTCTCAGTGAGTGGGTGAGGGTCTGGCAGATGGAGTACAATGTTGGTAAATGTGAGGTCATCCATTTTGGTAGGAATAACAGCAAAATGGACTATTATTTAAATGGTAAAAAATTGCAGCATGCTGCTGTGCAGAGGGATCTGGGTGTCCTTGTGCAGGAATCTCAAGGAGTTGGTTTGCAGGTGCAGCAGGTAATGAAGAAGGTAAATGGAATTTTCTCCTTCATTGCTGGAGGGATGGAGTTTAAAAACAGTGAGGTTATGTTACAGCTGTATAAGGTGCTGGTGAGGCCACACCTGGAGTTACTGTGTACAGTTTTGGTCTCCTTACTTGAGAAAGGATATACTGGCACTGGAGGGGGTGCAGAGGAGAGTCACTAGGTTGATTTCGGAGTTGAGGGGGTTGGCTTAAAAGGAGAAACTGAGTCGACAGTGTCTATACTCATTGGAATTCAGAAGAATGAGGGGAGATCTTAGAGAAACATATAAGATTATGAAGAGAATAGATAAGAGAATAGAGAAGTTCTTTGCACTGGTAGTGAAACTAGAACTAGGAGATAGAATCTCAAAATAAGGGGGAGCAGATTTAGGACTGAGTTGAGGAGGAGCTTCTTCACACAAAGGGTTGTGAATCTGTGGAATTCCCTGCCCAGTGAAGCTACCTTAATTCAGTGTCTATTATTTATGATGTGACTGGTTTGCTCTGCAGTGTCACTGGGCCATGTATGGTGCTCACCACCAAGTACACCCTCGTCCTTCTGATGCTCGGTGCCAAAAGACGGAACAATGTGATCAGGAGGAGAAACTGAGTCCCTTCATCTGTTGCTGTGCTCTGAAATACTCAGAGCATCACTTCTGTCACAACCCCATCAGGTCAACTCGTTACCCACTTTGTGTTGATTTAATGATGACAGCTTCCTTTTTTTAGGGACAAATTTAAACCCATTACTTCAGAAATAATTTACTGAGTGAATCTTTTTGAGAAAATTGTCTCTTGTTGCTGTTGAAGTGACTCAGCCAAGAGGATGATCAGAAAATTAAACTTTGCCAGAGTCACCCATACTTTGGGAAAATCATGAAGTAGAAAACTCTCTGACCCGATCTTAACATTTTGTGAAAATGGTTTTCCCCATGAGAAGGTGGTGTGACATTCATATCTCCATATGTGCAGCATTCCCTTAGTTCAGATAAAGCCCCACAGTCACTTTGAAACCCTCTTGTGAGAGGTTTCACCCAGTTGTTCTGCTGCTGGTCACAGTGGACAGAGTTGCAGTGAAAAGGCAGCAACACTTTGCTCTAATTTATTGGGCCTTAAAATAGCCACAGAATAACAGCTAAAACAGTTATCTGCTTACTCACACTATACCAGTTGTATATAACAGTTAACTCTCACTATACAAGTGGAAAATATCAAATGTTCAAGTGTGACTTCACAAAAGTTTCTAACTGATGTTAAGATAATTATCTATGGTTAGCTTGCAGCTCATTTGTTACCCAGATAGATTCACATCTGAAATTATTTATCAGTTCTCCCTCTGTTTACTCTCTATTTAAATTGACTCAGTATTTAATTTGTTCTGTCCAATTGAATTTCAGGTTTAAATTTTAAAAAGTGCATCCTCAGGATATGATGAGTTTACGTTTTGCTGAATGAGTCACCTTGATAGACTGAGTAGCTTTGCTGACCACTTCAGAGCGTTCAGAGCCAAACACACTGCTACCCTCCTTAAACAAAGGAACAACATTGGCAAACCTCCAATCCTCTCAGACCTCCTAGTGAAGATACAAAGATTTCTCTCAAGGTCCCAGCAATTTCCTCCCTTGCCCCTCTCAGTATTCTGGGGTACATCCCATCAGGTCCTGAGGACTTGTCCACCTTAATGTTTCTCAAGAATCCCAATACCTCCTCCTTTTTGATCTCAACATGACTCAAACTATGTACCCATTCTTTCCCAGACTCCTCATCCACCAAGTCCTTCTCTCTGGTGAATACTGAGGCAAAGTACTTATTTAATACCTCTCCCATTTCCTCTGGCTCCACACATAAATTCCCTCCCCTGTCCTTGAGTGGACCAACCCTCGCTCTGGCTAATCTCTTGCTCTTTATATCTATATGTAAAATGCCTTGGGATTTTTCTTAATCCTGCTGGCCAATGCTTTTTCATGACCTCTTTTAGTCCTTCTTACTCTTTGCTTAAATTTCTTTTTACTTTCCCTGTATTCCACACTTGCTTCAGGTGTTCTCAACCTCCTAACTTTGACAAATGCTCCCTTTTTGTCTTTGACCAGCCTTACAATATGTCTCATTATCCAAAGTTCCCAAAACTTGCCATGCTTATCCTTCATCCTTACAGGAATGTGCCAGTCCTGAATCCCTATCAACTTACACCTGAAAGCTGCCCACATGCCAGAGGATGATTTACCCTCAAACATCTGCCCCCAGTCTACATTCTTCAGTTCTTGCCTAGCGTTCCCTCTGTACTGACTCAGTGTTAGTGCTGCACTCCCTCGGCACTGACCCTCTGACAGTGCAGCACTCCCTCGGCACTGACCCTCTGACAGTGCGACACTCCCTCAGCACTGACCCTCTGACAGTGCAGCACTCCCTCAGCACTAACCCTCTGACAGTGCAGCACTCCCTCAGCACTGACCCTCTGACAGTGCAGCACTCCCTCAGCACTGACCCTCTGACAGTGCGGCACTCCCTCAGCACTGACCCTCTGACAGTGCGGCACTCCCTCAGCACTGACCCTCTGACAGTGCGGCACTCCCTCAGCACTGACCCTCTGACAGTGCAGCACTCCCTCAGCACTGACCCTCTGACAGTGCAGCACTCCCTCAGCACTGACCCTCTGACAGTGCGGCACTCCCTCAGCACTGACCCTCTGACAGTGTGGCACTCCCTCAGCACTGACCCTCTGACAGTGCAGCACTCCCTCAGCACTGACCCTCTGACAGTGCGGCACTCCCTCAGCACTGACCCTCTGACGTTGTGGCACTCCCTCAGCATTGACCCTCTGACAGTGTGGCACTCCCTCAGTACTGACCCTCTGACAGTGCGGCACTCCCTCAGTACTGACCCTCTGACAGTGCGGCACTCCCTCAGTACTGACCCTCTGACAGTGCGGCACTCCCTCAGCACTGACCCTCTGACAGTGTGACACTCCCTCAGCACTGACCCTCTGACAGTGCGGCACTCCCTCAGTACTGACCCTCTGACAGTGCGGCACTCCCTCAGTACTGACCCTCTGAAAGTGCGGCACTCCCTCGGCACTGACCCTCTGACAGTGCGGCACTCCCTCGGCACTGACCCTCTGACAGTGCGGCACTCCCTCGGCACTGACCCTCTGACAGTGCGGGGGAGATTGCAGTAGGATACCTGGCCGGGAGTAACTCCCAGTTCTTGGACAAGGCTCTCTGTTCAGCACTATCCCCATGAAGCTTACCAGAGCTCACTGGCCAATAAAGTGCTTTGGTTCGTTTCACGTCAGAAAGCACTTCATTCGCTCAGCACCAGATTCGCGATGGCCCCACAATCTCTCCAGCCGGATCTCAGTCCAATGTGTCTGTTACAGTTCATACATAAGCATTTCTGAATTTAAAATAGCTGGGTTGTACAAGCAACAATGAGATAAAGATTGCATATTCAATGAGGACTATATTGTGCCCAGAATGCTGGAGAGAAAGAACTTCTCTGCTTTGAAGAAGTACAATTCTGTGAGACCATTCATGTCCAGGACAGGCAGCACCATTTCCATGGCCTGAAGGTGGATGTCCCTTTAGTTCTCAGTCCTGTGGCAGCTGAATGTACTCAACTCTTTGGAACGGAGCTTAAACCAACATCCTGTTCACGAGACAAAATCAGTAACTTCACATTTCTTTCCCACAATGAGAGTGGTAATATCCTATTTCCTGGTCACGTTAGGGAAACAAAGTTAGTTTTGAGGGATTCATATTCATTTTGGTAAGTATTAGAAATGAGGTATTGTTTGAAGCAGGCTTAATGTAATGTTTCAGAGTTTGGAAAGGTAGAACTTACAGTTAGATTCATATTGGATAAAGGTATTTGTATGTGTGGAGATTGGTTAAGTTGTATTTTTTTTGTACTTTGAGTGAGCTGTAGCAAGATGGGCCGACACTGCCTCACAATTGAAGCCTTGTAAGTTTGAGTTTGCATTGGAGATGGGGAGTGAGAGAGAGAGCAGATCTCAACTCAACTAGAAACAGTTGATTTTAAAAGGTTAAAGAGGGAATTATGGAGCAATGGTTAAGAGAATAGGTGCCAGAAATCTAGAGTCCAGCTGATTAAGAAGCTAGAGAAATGAAGAGATTACAAAATGATGAGAGGCCAAGGCAGGATGGAAGTGTTGATTACAAGAGGGCTCAG
This sequence comes from Prionace glauca, assembly GCA_037974335.1. NCBI lineage: Eukaryota > Metazoa > Chordata > Chondrichthyes > Carcharhiniformes > Carcharhinidae > Prionace > Prionace glauca. Next base: position 87,604,708 of record CM075734.1, read on the forward strand.
GTTCAAGGTGAAAGGGGGAAGTTTAAGGGAGCTGTGCAGAGAGTGGTGGGTGTGTGGAACGCAGAGGAGATGGTGGATGCAGATACATTAGCAACATTTAAGAGACATCTGGAAGGGGACATGAATAGGGAGCAAATAGAGGGATAAGGACTGCACAAGAGCAGAAGTTTTTATTGTAAGTTTAGTTATGGCCGTCACAGCCTTGAAGGTCCGAAAGGCCTGTTCCTATGCTGTACTTTGCAGTTTGTAAATTTCCAAGAGGTCTGGGGTTAACGGAACAGAGAAAACCAGGAACCAGATCAGATTACCATTCAATAAAGTCACAGAGAATTGAAAAGACAATGGATTGTGAGAGACCAGAAAGATATCTGCTAAGGTTTGTGAGAAATTACTGCAGTGCAATTACTGCAAAGGCTGCAATCCCATCTGGTCCAGATGGGATTTACCCTAGGATTCTTTGGGAGGCAAGAGGGGTGATTGCGGAGCCTCTGGCTCTGATCTTCAGGTCGTCGTTAGTCTCTGGTATAGTACCAGAAGATTGGAGGACAGCAAATGTTGTCCCATTGTTTAAGAAGGGGAGAAGGGACTTCCCTGGGAATTATAGACCGGTGAGTCTTACTTCTGTGGTGGGTAAGGTTTTGGAAAGGATTATTAGAGACAGGATTTATAGTTATTTGGAAAGTAATGAGTTGATTAGAGACAGTCAGCATGGTTTTGTAGCGGGTAGGTCATGCCTTACTAACCTTATCGAGTTCTTTGAGAAGGTGACCAAAGAGGTGGATAGGGGTAAGGCAGTTGATGTGGTGTATATGGATTTTAGCAAGGCGTTTGATAAGGTTCACCATGGTAGGCTTCTGCAGAAAATGCAGATGTATGGGATTGGGGGTGATCTAGGTAATTGGATCAGGAATTGGCTAGCAGATAGGAGACAGAGAGTGGTGGTTGATGGGAAATATTCGTCATGGAGTTCGGTTACAAGTGGTGTGCCTCAGGGATCTGTTTTGGGGCCACTGCTGTTTGTAATTTTTATTAATGATCTGGATGAGGGTATAGTTGGGTGGATTAGTAAGTTTGCTGATGACACCAAAGTCGGAGGTGTGGTAGATTGTGAGGAAGGGTGTCATAGTTTGCAGGATGACTTAGATAGGTTGCAGAGCTGGGCTGAGAGGTGGCGGATGGAGTTTAATGTGGAGAAGTGTGAGGTAATTCATTTCGGTAGGAATAACAGATGTGTTGAGTATAGGGCTAACGGGAGGACTTTGAATAGTGTGGAGGAGCAGAGGGATCTAGGTGTATGTGTACATAGATCCCTGAAAGTTGGGAATCAAATGGATAAGGTTGTTAAGAAGGCATACGGAGTTTTGGCGTTTATTGGTAGGGGGATTGAATTTAGGAGTCGCAGCGTCATGATGCAACTGTACACATCTCTGGTGCGGCCGCACTTGGAGTTTTGTGTGCAGTTCTGGTCCCCACATTACAGGAAGGATGTGGAGGCTTTGGAGAGGGTGCAGAGGAGGTTTACCAGGATGTTGCCTGGTATGGAGGGGAGATCCTATGAGGAGAGATTGAGAGATTTGGGGTTGTTTTCGCTGGAAAGAAGGCGGCTAAGAGGGGATCTCATTGAAACATATAAGATGATTAGAGGTTTAGACAGGATAGATAGTGATAGCCTTTTTCCTAGGATGGAGAAAGCTAGCACGAGGGGGCACGATTTTAAATTAAGGGGGGGTAGTTATAGGACAGATGTCAGGGGTAGGTTCTTTACCCAGAGGGTGGTGAGGGACTGGAATGCCCTGCCAGCTGCAGTTGTAAATGCACCTAGTTTGGGGGCGTTTAAGAGATCTGTGGATAGGTTTATGGATGAAAAGGGATTGGTTTAGGCTAGTGGGTCATTGTTTTGTAACTGGTCGGCGCAACATCGTGGGCCGAAGGGCCTGTTCTGCGCTGTAATGTTCTATGTTCTATGTTCTATGTCTTTGTTTTTTGTTGGAGAAACTATTTGAAATAATTGTAGAAATTGGTGGCTGGACCTTGGAGTTTGTGTAAAAGCCTTTAAGACGAAGGAAACCTGAAGGGAGAAGTGTAAAGCCTGAAATTACAAACCTAGATGGAAGCAGTGGAGAGAAAGCATAATTTAAAAGAAGATTTGAAAGTGTGACTTCTGAAAGCAGAATTTGAAATCACTCGTGTGGAAGCCAGAGTTCAGTGAGACAAGGTGGCTCACGGTATCTGATAGGCAGGGAATAAGGGTTATGGGGAGAGGGCGGGAAGGTGGAACTGATCCACTTCAGATCAGCCATGATCTTATTGAATGGCGGGGCAGGCTCGAAGGGCTAGATGGCCTACTCCTGCTCCTATTTCTTATGTTCTTATGATATAAGAATTATCTGAAAGGATTATAAAGAGACAGAATTTACTTAGGTTCAGAGAGGAGAGGTCTGATCAGAGTCATCTTGTATGCTTAAATGGCTGTGTCATAGAGGATAGAGGGTGATGGTGGAGGGAAAATTTTCAGACTGGAGGCCAGTTACCAGCGGTGTACCACAGGGGTCAGTGCTGGGTCCTCTGCTATTTGTGATTTTTATCAATGACTTGGAAGAGGGGGCTGAAGGGTGGGTCAGTAAATTTACTGATGACACCAAGATTGGTGGAGTAGTGGATGAGGTGGAGGGCTCTTGTAGGCTGCAAAGAGACATTGATAGGATGCAGAGCTGGGCTAAAAAGTGGCAGATGGAGTTTAACCCTGATAAGTGCGAGGTGATTAATTTTGATAGGACAATTTTGAATGCGGATTACAGGATCAACGGCAGGGTTCTGAGGAATGTGGAGGAACAGAGAGATCTTGGGGTTCATACCCACAGATCTCTGAAGGTTGCCACTCAAGTGGATAGAGCCGTGAAGAAGGCTTATAGTGTGTTTGAGTTTATTAACAGGGGGTTTGAGTTTAAGAGCCGTGGGGTTATGCTGCAACTATACAGGATGTTGGTGAGACCACATTTGGAATATTGTGTTCAGTTCTGGTCACCTCACTATAAGAAGGATGTGGAAGCATTGGAGAGAGTGCAGAGGAGATTTACCAGGATGCTGCCTGGTTAGGAGGGTAGGTCTTATGAGGAAAGGTTGAGGGAGCTGGGGCTTTTCTCTTTAGAGCAGAGGAGGATGAGAGGCGACTTAATAGAGGTTTATAAGATGATGAGGGGGATTGATAGAGTGGATGTTCAGTGACTATTTTCTTGGGTGGATGTAGCTGTTACTAGGGGGCATAACTATAAGGTTCAGGGTGGGAGATATAGGAGGGATATCTAAGATTCTTCACTCAGAGAGTGGTTGGGGTATGGAATGGACTGCCTGCTGTGATAGTGGAATCGGACACTTTAGGAACTTTCAAGCGGTTATTGGATAGGCACATGGAACATAAGAAATAGGAGCAGGAGTAGGCCATCTAGCCCTTCGAGCCTGCCCCGCCATTCAATAAGATCATGGCTGATCTGTCGTGGCTCAGTTCTACTTTCCCACCCTCTCCCCATAACCCTTAATCCAATCTCTTATCAAAAACCCATCAACCCGCGTCTTAAAAATATTTAGCGAGGCAGCCTCCACCACTTCAACGGGCAGAGAATTCCAGAAATTCACCACCCTTTGAGTGAAGAAGTTCCTCCTCAACTCCGTTCTAAACTGCCCCCCCTTTATCTTGAGGCTGTGCCCCCTAGTCCTACTGTCTTTTTTGAGCGGGAAGAGTCTCTCCACCTCTATCCTATCCATCCCATTCATCATCACACCAGAATGATAGGGAGTGGGATAGCTTGATCTTGGGTTCAAACATAGCTCTGCACAAATTGAGGGCCGAAGGGCCTGTACTGTGCTGTAATGTTCTATGTTCTGTGTTCTATGTTCTGTGTTCTGTGTTCTATGTTCTGTGTTCTGTGGGACTTTGTGTGTGCATGAGAATTTGTTCCTTAAAATGTACTCTGTAATCCATGTTAATCTTAAAGTCTGAGTGTTATGGTTCAAGCTATGTTATAACATATATCTGAGTGCAGTTGTTAAACTAAGAGGAGGGGTAGTAAAGAAGCATTGTATGAGAATCCAATTTTTCCACGTTTAATGGATTTTTTTTTCTTGGTGTTAAAACTAACTCATGGTCCTCACAGCAACTCATCTAATTCCACTTCCTCACCTTTTCCCTCTGAGTCTTTTTCCATTTTTATTTTAAAAATGTAAACTTTTAGGCTAAGATCCATTTTGGAATCTTCCTGTCCAGTTATAACATCAGCTTGGATCATAACAGCCCTTACGCATCCCAAGTTCAGTAAGTGGGGATTTTATATAGAGTTTGTATTCCTGCTGAGTTTGAAGCAGAATAAACTTGCTGAGGGTTAAAGGAAAACTGCTCAAGAATTCCTTTATCATTTACCAACAATTAACACTGACAGTTGTAACATTTTATCAATATGTTTAATATATAATCAAGCTATTGTCTATTCTGTGCAGATGTTATAATTTCTAATTCCTTGGTTCCAATGGGCATTTACAGCGAGATCACACAGCCCATAGTGCATTGTGGGTACCTGTACAAGACATCAGCCATGACAAAACTACCCGGCAACAAGAAATCCAAAGATGGTATGTAATGAATATCTCATCATTCTGGCTGCCTGATAGGTTGTTCACAGTTTGAATTGGTTGTCACTTCTTGTAATAGACATCAGACCTCATTTATTTAAAATGTTTATTTTCAGGATCTTGAGGATGCTGCCATTGCCACTTATATATTCCATTCTTAATTGTTTTGAAAGAACTGAAAAGCAATTTTGTTTCACCATTTGTAGGGATCCTATGATACTATGATTCTTTGTAATGTGAGTATAGAAGTCATATGCTCATCAGAGGGGGTTAAGAGTTGATGCATTCTCTGATGCCTGGTGATATCACTAATCTGAAATGATCACACTGTCAGACCCTGGCCATTAATGGAATGGATTATTTGCACTAACTCAGTGAGTGAGGTAGCGCTCTGGATGAATACACATGACAACATTGCAGTATTGTTCCCAAATGAAATGAGAATAGTCTAACAGTATCACATTTCCCATCGGACATTAATGAATGACATCCCATTGGAGATGTCAGAATTACCCACAACATGTCCAGCTCCCTCTACCTGAATATAATTGTCAACTCCAAACTCAGAAGAGAACAGAAAAACATTTTAATTGGGAGGGGGAAGAAGTTATTTGCCCCTTTGATTTTGCTTCACTATCGAATCAGAATATAGCTGATCTAGTTGTGATTTCATTTTATGTCTCAGGAAAATTGTCTGTCATTCTTCTCAACTCAAATGGATACAGGCCCAATGTTTCCCCATAAAATAACCCTTTTATCATAGACGCAAGAAGTATAGACCACAGAAAAAGTCCTTTGCATCTATGCCAGTCAAAGATAAACCACCTATTATAATCCCATTTTTCAGCCCACTCTATATCTGGTATATCTTGGCATTGCAATGCGTATCTTTTTTCAAAAATTCATTTTATGGGACATGGTGTTACTGGCTGGGCCAGAATTTATTACCCGTCCCTAATTGCCCTCCATTTCAGAGAGCATTTGAGAGCCAATCACACTGTTGTGGCTCTGGAATCACACATGGGCCAGACCATATAAGGATTTCCTTCCCTAAAGGACATTAATGAACCAGATGTGTTTTTACAATTGACAATCATTTCATGGTCATCATTAGACTTTTAATTTCCAGGTTTTTATTGAATTCAAATTTCACTAGCTGCCACGGTCAGATTTGAACCCAGGTCTCCAGAGCATGGGTTTCTGGGTTACTAGTCCAGTGACAATACCACTACACCACCACCTCCCATAAATGCTCCTTAAATGTTATGAGGGTCTCTGCCTCCACCGCTCTTTCAGGCAGAGAACTCAAACTCCACCTCTCTTAGGATGAAAAAGCCTTTCCTCACATCCCCTCAAAACCTCCCTCCGCCCCCCCAACCAACCTGCTCATTGATCCCTCCACTGCTGGGGAATGTTTCTTTCTGCCTACTCCGGTTATGCTCCTCATAATTTGATAGAATTCAGTTGTGAAATGCTTTTAATACAACAATGTCCTTTCTTAGTAAGGAAACCAAAACAGTTGGGTTTTGGAGAAGGCCAATGTACCAAAAGCACTCTTTACGACCCTATCTACCTGTGACGTCACATTTAGGGAATTATGTATCTGTATTCCCAGATCCCTCTGTTCTACTGCACTCTTCAGTGTCCTACCATTTACCCTATATGTTCTACTTTGGTCTGGGAAGAAACCAAGATAGAACATACCTTGGGAGGCTAGGGGAGAAAAAAACTAGAGGACATGGGTTAAGGGTGAAGGGGGAAAAGTTTAAAGGGAATATTAGGGGGGGATTCTTCACACAGAGAGTGGTGGGAGTGTGGAGTGAGCTGCCAGGTGAAGTAGTAAATGCGGAGTCACTTTTAAGAGAAACTTGGACAGGTTCATGGATGAGAGGGGTGTGGAGGGATATGGTCCAGGTGCAGGTCAGTGGGACTAGGCAGAAAAATGGTTTCGCACAGACAAGAAGGGCCAAAAGGCCTGTTTCTGAGCTGTAATGTTCGATTGGTTCTAGTTCACAGTAGGGTTAGGGTTAGGGTTAGCCTAACCCTAATGCAGTCTCACCAATGCACCTACAGAATTGCAGAAAAAACTTTCCTCTTTTTATATTCAGTGTCCTTTGCAAAAAATAATAACATTCTATTTAGTTGCTTGGTTGTACAGAAGTTGAGTATGACTTCATAGAGACATGCTGTCAAAGATTTTGGTCATAAACTCATCAGGGCAAATTTGCAAGAATATTAAATCTCAAAAGGGACAACAATTTATACAAAGAGTATTGATTGATTGATCGATAGGAGTACTGCCGTGAAGAAAGCACCAAGGAATAATTAACTTTGGTAAGCTTTTATTTGGAAGATCATACTGTAATGAAGCAGAGTCAGTATGGCTTCATGAAGGGGAAATTGTGTCTGATTAATTTATTCAAGTCTTTTGGGGAAATTGCAACCAAAAGAGAAAACACTGGAAAATCTCAGCAGGCCTGGCAGCATCTGTAAGGAGAGAAAAGAGGTGACATTTCGAGTTCCACATGACCCTTTATCAAAACTAAAAGGCATAGAAAGTGGGAGAAGGAATGAAAGATGAGACATAGCCACAGAAACCAGGGGAAAGTTTGCTAATGACTGTCCACAGATAGAGTAAAGGGTGTGAATGGCCAAACAGCAGAGAAGCTGAAATGAGAGGGTAAACTGTGGCAGATAAAGATGTGGAACTGAGGGGGAATGGATGGTATAGAGGTAAAATTCAGAAAAGTGGGAGAAAAGGTAAGGGAAGGGGATTAAGTGGGGGGGAAGAAAAATGAAGAAAGGCAATAAAGAAATGAAAGGTTGAAAACTATAAAAAATTAAATAAAATTGAATGACAACAAAGGGGTCAATGTGGGCTAGAGTTAATCATCTGAAGTTGAATTATTGCGGATGGTGGAATCTGAAACCGAAAGAGAAAATGCTGAAAAATCTCGGCAGATCCTGGATAGATGGGAATATGAGGTGGAGATGCTGCCATTGGACTGGGGTAAACACAGTGTTTGTGCTACCAAATAAACATGTTGGACTTTAACCTGGTGTTGTGAGACTTCTTAGAGGGGAATAAGCAGATATTTATATTTGGGTTTCCAATCGACAAAACCTTTATGTGAGTCATGAGATAAGAAACCATGGTGTTGGAGGTAGTATTTTGGCACAGATAGAGTTCTGGGGAATGGGCAGGAAACAGTGAGTAGGGATAAGGGGTTTATTTTCAGGTTAGTGACCTGTAACTAGTGGGGTTCCATGGGATCAGTGCAGGGACTGCAACTGTTTAGAATATATATAAATGACTTGAAGCAAGAATGTACCGTAGTCAGACAAACAAAACTAGGTGGAAAAGCAAGTTGTGAGAGGGATGCAAACAGTTTGCAGTTCCGATGCGCCACAGCGAAAAACCGCACCGATCTCCTCAGAAGGCAAACACAGGACACAATGGACAGAGTACCCTTCGTCGTCCAGTACTTCCCCGGAGCGGAGAAGCTACAACATCTTCTCCGGAGTCTTCAACATATCATTGATGAAGACGAACATCTCGCCAGGGCTATCCCCACACCCCCACTTCTTGCTTTCAGACAACCACACAACCTCAAACAGACCATTGTTCGCAGCAAACTACCCAGCCTTCAGGAGAACAGTGACCACAATACCACACAACCCTGCCACAGCAACCTCTGCAAGACATGCCGGATCATCGACATGGATACCATCATCACACGTGAGAATACCATCCACCAGGTACATGGTAAATACTCTTGTAACTCGGCCAACATTGTCTACCTGATACGTTGCAAGAAAGGATGTCCCGAAGCATGGTACATTGGGGAGACCATGCAGACGCTATGACAACGGATGAATGAACATCGCTTGACAGTCACCAGGCAAGACTGTTCCCTTCCTGTTGGCGAACACTTCAGTGGTCATGCGCATTCAGCCTCTGACCTTCGGGTAAGCATTCTCCAAGGCGACCTTCACGACACACGACAGCGCAGAGTCGCTGAACAGAGACTGATAGCCAAGTTCCGCACACATGAGGACGGTCTCAACAGGGATCTTGGGTTCATGTTGCACTATCTGTAACCCCCGTGACTTGCCTGGGTTTGCAGAACCTCACTTACTGTACTGTCTGGAGACAATACACATCTCTTTAAACTGTGATCAGTGCTCCTTCCACTCACATTATCAGCCACTTTAAGACTTGAACAGCAGGTTAGGTGTAAGGATTCGCATTCTAATCAGTAATCTCTAAACTGTCTGTGCTTTATATGCTCTGTCTGAGGCCAGAACTCTCCATTCACTTGACGAAGGGACTAACCCCGAAAGCTTGTGAGTATATTATCAAATAAATAGGTTGGACTAAAACCTGGTGTTGTCAGACTTTTTACTGTAATTGTACAGGAACTTGATGAGACCACACCTGGAGTATTGTGTGCAGTTTTGGTCTCCTTTTTTGCCATGTGTTTGCCACAGAGGGAATGCAGCAAAAGTTCACCGGATTGATTCCTGGAATGGTAGGATTGTCGTATGAGGAGGGATTGAGTCGCTGGAATTTAGATATCTTATAAACTGGGGGTTTGGGAAAGATCACAGCCCATTTAAACAAGGCAAAGGCTATTAAGAGAAACACCAACTTTTGCTGTCCAGGCAGAAGAGGCCGAGCTGTAATTATTTAATCCTCCCATTCCTTATCCATAATATCAGTCTGCCCTATGTCTTCACAACATGCATTCCTACTTATCATTGTATCAACCATATTTAGCAACTATATTTTCAGTCCCTTCATCCATTAATATGCAAAGAACAGTATGGCAAGGAACAGGCCCTTTGGCCCTCCAAGCCTGTGCTGATGTGATGTGGTGTATATGGATTTTAGCAAGGCCTTTGATAAGGTTCACCATGGTAGGCTTCTGCAGAAAATGCAGATGTATAGGATTGGGTGTGATCTAGGTAATTGGATCAGGAATTGGCTAGCAGATAGGAGACAGAGGGTGGTGGTTGATGGGAAATATTCGTCATGGAGTTCGGTTACGAGTGGTGTGCCTCAGGGATCTGTTTTGGGGCCACTGCTGTTTGTAATTTTTATTAATGATCTGGATGAGGGTATAGTTGGGTGGATTAGTAAGTTTGCTGATGACACCAAAGTCGGAGGTGTGGTAGATTGTGAGGAAGGGTGTCATAGTTTGCAGGGTGACTTAGAAAGGTTGCAGAGCTGGGCTGAGAGGTGGCGGATGGAGTTTAATGCGGAGAAGTGTGAGATAATTCATTTCGGTAGGAATAACAGATGTGTTGAGTATAGGGCTAATGGGAGGACTTTGAATAGTGTGGAGGAGCAGAGGGATCTAGGTGTATGTGTACATAGATCCCTGAAAGTTGGGAATCAAGTAGATAAGGTTGTTAAGAAGGCATACGGTGTCTTGGCGTTTATTGGTAGGGGGATTGAATTTAGGAGTCGCAGCGTTATGTTGCAACTGTACACAACTCTGGTGCGGCCGCACTTGGAGTACTGTGTGCAGTTCTGGTCCCCACATTACAGGAAGGATGTAGAGGCTTTGGAGAGGGTGTAGAGGAGGTTTACCAAGATGTTGCCTGGTGTGGAGGGGAGGTCCTATGAGGAGAGGCTGAGGGATTTGGGGTTGTTTTCGCTGGAAAGAAGGCGGCTAAGAGGGGACCTTATTGAAACATATAAGATGATTAGAAGTTTAGACAGGGTGGATAGTGATAGCCTTTTTCCTAGGATGGATAAAGCTAGCACAAGGGGGCATGACTTTAAATTAAGGGGGGGTAGTTATAGGACTGATGTCAGGGGTAGGTTCTTTACCCAGAGGGTGGTGAGGGACTGGAATGCCCTGCCAGCTGCAGTTGTAAATGCGTCTAGTTTGGGGGCGTTTAAGAGATCTGTGGATAGGTTTATGGATGAAAAGGGATTGGTTTAGGCTAGTGGGTCATTGTTTTGTAACTGGTCGGCGCAACATCGTGGGCCGAAGGGCCTGTTCTGCGCTATAATGTTCTATGTTCTATGTTCTATGATCATGATGCCCTAAGAACATAAGAAATAGGAGCAGGAGTAGGCCATCTAGCCCTTCGAGCCTGCCCCGCCATTCAATAAGATCATGGCTGATCTGAATGGATCAGTTCCACTTTCCCGCTTTCTCCCCATAACCCTTAATTCCCTTGTCTGTCAAAAACCTATCTATCCGTGACTTAAATATATTTAGCGAGGCAGCCTCCACCACTTCAACGGGCAGAGAATTCCAGAGATTCACCACCCTTTGAGTGAAGAAGTTGCTCCTCAACTCTGATCTAAACCGCCGCCACCCCCCCCTCCCCTCTCCCCGGTTCTCCCACCGCACCACCCCCCCCGCCTTATTTTGAGGCTGTGCCCTCTAGCCCTGCTCTCCTTTCTAAGTGGAAAGAATCTCTCTACTTCATATAGGCCAGACCAGCCTATATGGACAGCAGATTTCCTTCCCTAAAGGACATTAGTGAACAAGATGGGTTTTTCCAACAATCGACAATGGTTTCTTGATCATCAATAGATTTTTAATTCCAGATACTTCTAATTAAAATAAATTTCCACCATCTGCCATGGGCAGGATTTGAACCCAAGTCCCCAGACTTGGAGTTGAGTTTCTGGATTAATAGTCTAGCAATAATACCGTCAGGTTATCACCTCCCTTATTTGTGACAATCATTTAGGGGTATTTTGAGATGAAATACTTGGATGACCGTTTCATTGGCTTGGCCATTTGGTTTCAGAGTGAGATGTCACCTTTGAAAAGTGTATATATTTGTGAAGCTAAAGTGGGAGTGGAGGGGAGAGGAAGAAAAGGAATAATGTATTATAATCAAACTTTCCATGTTTTATTTCTATTTCTTGTTGCTCAAAGCTGATTTGTTGCCTTGCGACTAGGCCTAACAGAGATAGGAAATATACAGTAAATGGCAGAACCTTTAGGAGTATTGATAGGCAGAGGGATCTGGGTGTACAGGTACACAGGGTATTGATAGGCAGAGGGATCTGGGTGTACAGGTACACAGGGTATTGATAGGCAGAGGGATCTGGGTGTACAGGTACACAGGTCACTGAAAGTGACAATGCAGGTGGAGAAGGTGGTCACGAAGGCGTACGGCATGCTTACCTTCATCAGCTGGGGCACTGAGTTTAAAAATTGACAAATCGTGTTGACGCTTTATAAAACTTCAGTGAGGCCACATTTGGAATATAGTGTTCAATTTTGGTCGCCACACTGCCAGAAGGATGTGGAGGCTTTGGAGAGGGCACAGAAAAGATTTACTGGGATGTTGCCCTGGTGTGGAGGGCATTAGCTATGAGGAGAGGTTGGAGAAACTTGGTTTGTTCTCACTGGAGCGACGGAGGTTGAGGGGAGACCTGATAGAAATCTACAAGATTATGAGAGGAATGGACAGAGTGGATAGTCAGAAGCTTTTTCCCAGGGTGGAAGAGTCAATTACTGGGGACACAGGTTTAAGGTGCGAGGGGCAAGTTTTAAAAGAGATGTATGAGGTAGATTTTTTAAAGAGGATGGTGGGTACCTGGAAATTATTCCCAGGGGAAGTAGTGGAAGCGGCTATGGTAGTGATTTTAAAGGGGTGTCTTGACAAGTACATGAATGAGATGGGAGTAGAGGGATATGGTCCCCGGAAGCATAGAGCATTTTAGTTAAATCAGGCAGCACGGTTGGTGCAGGCTTGGAGGGCTGAAGGGCCTGTTCCTGTGCTGTATCTTCTTTGTTCTTTGACTCTGTTCCTTCACATCTTCTTTGAAAAAGTTAAATCTTACAATCTTCTGAGCCTGTCATCAATTGCCGTCCAATAGTAATGCCAACTAGGATTGTAACAAGAATGACATCTCTCAGAGCTATCATCAGTACCCATCAGTCAACATTTTACACTCTCAAATTCAACATAGGTCTCCCCAAGCCGCTCCTTACATCCTGAAACTTCTGCTGGCACGCCTCCAGAATCATCAGGGGATCTGCTGGGCCAGCATTTATTACCCATCTCTATTTGCCTTTGAGCTGAGAAATGGCAAGGCCATTTCTAGGGACATTTAAGAATGAAACATGTTTCTGTGGGTCTGGAGTCACATGTCAGCCAGGCCAAATAAGGATGGCAGATTTCCTTCCCTAAACGACATTAGTGAACCAGATGGGGTTTTTTTCTCTGACAAACGACAATACTTTTATGGACATCATTAGAGATTCTGGATTTTTATTGAAATCAGATTTCACCATCTGCCATGGTGGGATCTGAACCTGGGTCTTCAGGACATAACCTTGGGTCTCTGGATTACTGGTCCAGTGACAATCCCACTGGATCACTGCCTCCCCTTCGTATAAACAAAGGACTTCATCATTCTCCACAGGTGTCTCTTCTGTCACTGATACATAAACCTCATGTTATTCCTGTCAACGTACCCTCAGAGCAATGTCCAAATTTCTTTCAGCCATTTCATTTGCTTAGCTATCTTTTCAAATGAAATAAGGAATTCCTCTACATCATTTCTCTCAAATTTTGGGAGGCCTTGCACAATATTAAACATCTCCCCGTGGGCTGCGATAAGTTTTTTTTTAAGCCACTTCTAAACTGATAATCTCTTTTTTTAATCCGTCTCTTTCCTCCTTTTCTAACTGCTTCATCTTTTGGTCTTTTTTTTACATGTTTTGGGAACAAATGTTATTTTTTTGAATGTAAAGGCACTTATGTTACAAATGTTTAAGTTCAGATAAGCCATGTCCTTTGCAATGTGTTTTCTCTCAGAATTCCAGAAACAGTGGTGCTCCTTGGACAACTCGATTCTTTTCTATGAAACCGACAAGAGTTCTGAACCAATTGGGAAAATTGAAATGAACGATGTTGTTTGTCTCGGAGTGAGCAGACCACAGACAAACAATCCTGGCCATGTCGACAGGTATGAGGAATTAATGTCATCAGAAAGCATGTAATCTCTCTAAAGGGTGGGGGATGCACAGCCATCAATAATGTTCTCTTGCTATCATTTATTACATAGAAATATAGAAACTAGAAGCAGAAGTAGGCCATTTGGCCCTTCGAGCCTGCTCGGCCATTCATTCTGATCATGGCTGATCACCAAATTCAATATCCCGCTCACCCCGCTTTCCCCCCATATCTCTCGATCCTCCTAACCCCAAGAGCGATATTTCTTTTGAAATCACATAATATTTTGGCTTCAGCTACATTCTGTGGGAGTGAATTCCACACATCTACCATCCACTGGGTGAAGAAATTTCTCCTCAGCTCAGTTCTAGAGATTTACCCCATATCCTTAAACTCTGACCCCTAGTTCTGGACTCCCCCACCATCGGGAACATTCTTTCTGAATCTACCCTGTCTAACCCTGTTAGAATTTTATAAGTTTCTATCAGATCCCCTCTCACTCTTCCAAACTCCGGTGAATACAATCCTAACTCACTTAGTCTCTCCTCACATGACAGACCTGCCATCCCAGGAATCAACTTGGTAAACTTTTGCTGTACTCCCTCTAAAGCAAGGACCCTTCCTTAGATAAGGACACCAAAGTACTCCAAAATACTCCAGGTGTGGCCTAACCAACACCCTGTACAATTGCAGCAAAACATCCCTATCCCTATTCCTATCTCTCAAATCTTCTCGCTATGAAGGCCAACATTCCATTTGCCTTCTTTGTTGGTGTTGCATTATTTAAAAAGGTACAGTTTAGCCCCTTCAAGATTCTGGGGACGTGATAACAGGAAACAAAGAAATGACAGAGAAGTTACAGAGATAATTTTGCATCAGCCTTTACTGTAGAAGATACTACAAGCACCCCAGAAATAGTTAAAAAAAAAGTGGAGGAATTAAATACAATCACAATCGCCAGAGAATTCAGTTCAGGCAAACTAATAGGATTAAAGTCTGATGAATCCCCACTTGGAGTACTGTGCTCAGTTCTGGTCGCCTCATTACAAGAAGGATGTGGAAGCTATTGAGAGGGTACAAAGGAGATTGACAAGGATGTTGCCTGGACTGGGAGGCATGCCTTATGAAGATAGGTTGAGGGAGCTGGGACTCTTCTCCCTGGAGAGACGAAGGTTGAGAGGCGACCTGATAGAAGTTTATAAAACGTTGAGAGGTATAGATAGGGTGGATTCTCAGAGGCTATTTCCCAGGGCTGAAATGGTCGCTATGAGAGGACACAGGTTTAAGGTACTGGGGAGGTAGGTACAGAGGAGATGTCAGGGGTAAGTTTTTCACTCAGAAGGTGGTGAGTGAGTGGAATCGGCTGCTGTTGGTGATGGTGGAGGCAAATTTGATAGGGTCTTTTAAGAGACTTCTGGATTGGAATGCCCTGCCTGCTGCGGTTGTAAATGCGCCTAGTTTGGGGGCGTTTAAGAGATCTGTGGATAGGTTTATGGACGAAAAGGGACTGGTTTAGGTTAGTGGGTCATTGTTTTTTAACTGGTCGTCACAACATCGTGGGCCGAAGGGCCTGTTCTGCGCTGTAATGTTCTATGTTCTATCTCGGACATCCATAGAACCATAGAACCCTACAGTGCAGAAACAGGCACTTCGGCCCATCAAGTCTGCACCGAACACAATCCCACCCAGACCCTATCCCCATATCCCTACCCATTTTTACCTGCTAATCCCTCTAAGCTACACATCCCAGGACACTAAGGGGCAATTTTAGCATAGCCAATGAACCTAACCCGCACATCTTTGGACTGTGGGAGGAAACCGGAGCACCCGGAGAAAACCCACGCAGACACGAGGAGAATGTGCAATCTCCACACAGGCAGTGACCCGAGCCGGGAATCGAACCCAGGACCCTGGAGCTGTGAAGCAGCAGTGCTAACCACTGTGCTACCGTGCCGCCCATATCCCTCCTATATCTCCCACCATGAACCTTATAGTTATCCCCCCAAGTAACAGCTACATGCACCTTTTAATCGGAGTAGACAAGGAGGTAGATTTAATCGGAGTAGACAAGAAGGTAGAAGGGGGAGTGGGGTAGCATTATTGGTCAAGGACTGTATCTCAGTGTCAGAGAGGAACTTTGATGAGGACTTGTCTGTTGAGGTAGTATGGGCGGAGATTAGAAATAGGAGAGGAGAGGTCACCCTGTTGGGAGTCTTTTATAGACCTCCAAAAAGTTCTAGAGAGGTTGAGGAAAGGATTGCGGAGACGATCCTTGTTAGGAGTGAAAGTAATAGGGTAATTGTTATGGGGGACTTGAACTTTACTCATGTTGATTGGAATTGCTATAGCTCTGGCTCGTTAGAGGGGTCAGTTTTTGTTCAAAGTGTGCAGGAAGGTTTTTTGACTCAGTATGTAGATAGGCCGACGAGAGGTGAGGCTATATTGGATTTGGTGCTCGGTAATGAGCCAGACCAGGTGCTAGACTTGGAAGTTGGTGTACAGTTTGGGGATAGTGACCACAATTCGATTACGTTCACCTTAGTGATGGAAAGGGATAGGCATGAACCTCGGGTCAGTAGTTTCAGCTGGGGGAAGGGTAATTATGAGGCTATTAGGAGAGAATTAGGAAGCATTGGTTGGAATGGGAGATTACAGGGACTGGGAACATCCGAGATGTGGAGATTTTTCAAGGAGCAGCTATTGCGGGTCTGTGATAAGTATATCCCTGTCAGGCAAGGAGGATTTGGTAGGCCCAGGGAACCGTGGTGCACTAAAAAAGTTGATTCGTTGGTTAGGAAGAAAAAGGAGGCTTATGTTCGGATGAGGCTTGAGGGCTCAGGTAGTGCATTAGAAAGTTTTAGATTGGCTAGGAGGGAGTTGAAGAGGGAGTTAAGAAGGGCTAAAAGAGGACATGAGATGATTTTGGCTGATAGGATTAAGGAGAACCCTAAGGCGTTTTACAGGTATGTCAAGAACAGAAGGTTGGTTAGGACAAGATTAGGGCCAGTTACAGACAGTAGAGGGAAGTTGTGTGTGGAACCGGAGGAGATTGGAGAGGCGTTGAACCAATATTTCTCTTCGGTGTTCACGCAAGGGGACAGGTATGTAGCTGAGGAGGACACTAGGGTGCAGGGGTGTAAAATAGATAGTATTGCAGTTGATACGGGGGATGTGCTGGATATTTTAGAGGGATTGAAAATAGATAAGTCCCCTGGTCCTGATGGGATTTACCCTAGGATTCTTTGGGAGGCAAGAGGGGTGATTGCGGAGCCTCTGGCTCTGATCTTCAGGTCGTCGTTAGTCTCTGGTATAGTACCAGAAGATTGGAGGACAGCAAATGTTGTCCCATTGTTTAAGAAGGGGAGAAGGGACTTCCCTGGGAATTATAGACCGGTGAGTCTTACTTCTGTGGTGGGTAAGGTTTTGGAAAGGATTATTAGAGACAGGATTTATAGTTATTTGGAAAGTAATGAGTTGATTAGAGACAGTCAGCATGGTTTTGTAGCGGGTAGGTCGTGCCTTACTAACCTTATCGAATTCTTTGAGAAAGTGACCAAAGAGGTGGATAGGGGTAAGGCAGTTGATGTGGTGTATATGGATTTTAGCAAGGCGTTTGATAAGGTTCACCATGGTAGGCTTCTGCAGAAAATGCAGATGTATGGGATTGGGGGTGATCTAGGTAATTGGATCAGGAATTGGCTAGCAGATAGGAGACAGAGAGTGGTGGTTGATGGGAAATATTCGTCATGGAGTTCGGTTACAAGTGGTGTACCTCAGGGATCTGTTTTGGGGCCACTGCTGTTTGTAATTTTTATTAATGATCTGGATGAGGGTATAGTTGGGTGGATTAGTAAGTTTGCTCTTGACACCAAAGTCGGAGGTGTGGTAGATTGTGAGGAAAGGTGTCATAGTTTGCAGGATGACTTCGAAAGGTTGCAGAGCTGGGCTGAGAGGTGGCGGATGGCGTTTAATGTGGAGAAGTGTGAGGTAATTCATTTCGGTAGGAATAACAGATGTGTTGAGTATAGGGCTAACGGGAGGACTTTGAATAGTGTGGAGGAGCAGAGGGATCTAGGTGTATGTGTACATAGATCCCTGAAAGTTGGGAATCAAGTAGATAAGGTTGTTAAGAAGGCATACGGTGTCTTGGCGTTTATTGGTAGGGGGATTGAATTTAGGAGTCGCAGCGTCATGATGCAACTGTACACAACTCTGGTGCGGCCGCACTTGGAGTTTTGTGTGCAGTTCTGGTCCCCACATTACAGGAAGGATGTAGAGGCTTTGGAGAGGGTGCAGAGGAGGTTTACCAGGATGTTGCCTGGTATGGAGGGGAGACCCTATGAGGAGAGACTGAGAGATTTGGGGTTGTTTTCGCTGGAAAGAAGGCGGCTAAGAGGGGACCTTATTGAAACATATAAGATGATTAGAGGTTTAGACAGGGTAGATAATGATAGCCTTTTTCCTAGGATGGAGAAAGCTAGCACAAGGGGGCACAACTTTAAATTAAGGGGGGGTAGTTATAGGACTGATGTCAGGGGTATGTTCTTTACCCAGAGGATGGTGAGGGACTGGAATGCCCTGCCAGCTGCAGTTGTAAATGCACCTAGTTTGGGGGTGTTTAAGAGATCCGTGGATAGGTTTATGGATGAAAAGGGATTGGTTTAGGCTAGTGGGTCATTGTTTTGTAACTGGTCGGCGCAACATCGTGGGCCGAAGGGCCTGTTCTGCGCTGTAATGTTCTATGTTCTATGTTAGGAAATAGTCTCTGCAGGAGTAAAGCATTAGTCATTGGGGGCTCCACAGTTAGGGGGGGCAGAAAGGAAATTCTGTGGGAATGAGAGAGAATCGCAATTAGAACATAGAACATTCTAGCGCAGTACAGGCCCTTCGGCCCTCGATGTTGCGCCGACCAGTGGAACCAATCTAATGACCCTCTAACCTAAACTATTCCAATGTTATCCATATGCCTATCCACTGACCATTTGAACGCCCTTAAAGTTGGCGAGTCCACAACTGCTGCAGGCAGGGCATTCCACACCCTTACTACCCTCTGAGTAAAGAACCTACCTCTGACATCCGTCCTATAATTATCACCCGTTAATTTAAAGCTATGTCCCCTTGTGTTAGCCATCACCATCCGAGGGAAAAGGCTCTCACTGTCCACTCTATCCAATCCTCTGATCATCTTGTATGCCTCAATTAGGTCACCTCTTAATCTTCTTCTCTCCAATGAAAATAACCTCAAGTCCCTCAGCTATTCCTCATAAGACCTTCCCACCATAACAGGCAACATCCTGGTAAACCTCCTCTGCATCCTTTCCAATGCCTCCACATCTTTCTTACAATGCGGCGACCAGAACTGTACGCAATACTCCAAGTGCGGCCACACCAGAGTTTTGTACAGTTGTAACATAACCTCACGGCTCCAAAATTCAATCCCTCTACCAATAAAAGCTAACACACCGTACGCCTTCTTAACAACCTTATCAACCTGGGTGCCAACTTTCAGGGATCTATGCACATGACACCGAGATCTCTCTGCTCATCAACACTACCAAGAGTCCTTCCATTAGCCCTATATTCTGTACTCCTGTTACTCTTACCAAAGTGAATCACCTCACACTTTTCCGTATTAAACTCCATTTGCCACCTCTCAGCCCAGCTCTGCAGCTTATCCATGTCCCTCTGCAAACTGTAACATAGAACATAGAACACTACAGCACAAACAGGCCCTTCGGCCCACGAATTACGCCGATCACATCAACACCTACCAACCTACAGACCTATCTATAACCCTCAATCTCATTAAACCCCATATACTCATCCAGAAGTCTTTTAAAAGATCCCAGCGAGTTCGCCTCCACAACCACTGACGGCAGCCGATTCCATTCACTCACCACCCTCTGAGTGAAAAACTTACCCCTAACATCACTTCTGGACTTCCCTCCCTGTACCTTAAATCTGTGTCCTCTCGTTGCAACCATTTCAACCCGGGGAAATAGCCTCTGAGAGTCCATCCTATCTATTCCTCTCAACATTTTATAAACCTCTATCAGGTCGCCTCTCAACCTTCGTCTCTCCAGGGAAAAGAGTCCCAGCTCCCTCAACCTATCTTCATAAGGCATGCCTCCCAGTCCAGGCAACATCCTTGTAAATCTCTTCTGTACCCTCTCAATAGCTTCTACATCCTTCCTGTAGTGAGGCGACCAGAACTGCACACAATACTCTAAATGAGGCCTGACAAGGGTCTTATAAAGTTGCAGCATTACCTCCCGACTCCTAAACTCAATCCCTCAATTAATGAAAGCCAGTACACCATACCAGTACAACATCCATCCTCACTGTCTACAACTCCTCCGACTTTGGTGTCGTCAGCAAATTTACTAACCCATCCTTCTACACCCTCATCTAGGTCATTTATAAAAATGACAAACAACAGTGTCCCCAAAACAGATCCCTGAGGTACACCACTTGTAACTGAACTCCAGGTTGAATATTTCCCATCAACCACCACCCTCTGTTTTCTATCAGCTAGCCAATTCCTGATCCAAACTGCTAAATCACCCTCAATCCCATACATCTACATTTTCTGCAGTAGCCTACCATGGGGAACCTTATCAAACGCTTTGCTAAAATCCATATACACCACGTCAACTGCCTTACCCTTATCCACCTCTTTGGTCACCTGTTCAAAAAACTTGATAAGGTTTGTGAGGCAAACCTACCCTTCACAAAACCGTGTTGACTATTAGTGACCCATTCCTGGAATGCCTCTTCAAGATCCACCATGTTATCTACAACCACTGCTCTGATCGAAGCAAGCCCATTCAGTTACCATTCTCTTACTATTCAGTTTGCGAGATAATAGTGGTCAGTGTCAATGCTATACAAAAGAGGTTGGCCATTCAATACAGAAAGCAGATGAATGATACATCCCTGCTATCGTCTAATTCCTCTAAAGTCACACACTCACAAAACCATCACATATTCACTGGCATCTCATCCACTGCCAGCTCAAGAGACATCTCTACTCACTCTCACATGCACCATCACATGCACATGCGTCTCACATGAGGCTGCCTCCTCAGCCCTCACCATCTTGAGGCTGCTGGCACAGGTCAATATGTGCCCCACACGCACCCTGGCATAATACCCCTTTCCCCTGTACAGTCCTCATTCTGCAGCCTTATCCCTTGCATGAAGCCATGTCTTCCTCTTCCCCAGGCAAGCTGTAGCCCAGCAGCCATTGAAAGACCTTACTGCTAATAAGCCTTGCCCATGAGGCCTGATGCACGCAGATAAACTGACCTCAAAGTCCTGAGCAAAGTGCAGATCACCAGTTGTCCCATTGCTCATGAGCAGAGTTTATAATGAAATCCTAAAGCATTAATTTCAATGTCCTGACCTGCACTGTCCAGAAGCATGGCCAGCATGAATGGGTGGAGCGATGAGTTACAAATTGCAAACTCATTTTGTGACAGCGGGAAACTAATTTTTACATTCTCCTAATATTTTCCACTCCCACCACCAATGGGAATGGAAAATCCTGGCTGTTATCTGAGAATAATTTACAGATGTTGGTTATTTCTATGCAAAAGGGCAATTTACTATTGTTTTGTCTTCATCCTAATTCTGCTTTTAACAACTTGAAAGGTTTCTCCTGGGAATTTTGTTGAGTTAGTTCTCTTTTCTGATGAAGGTCTAATGAAAGGTCATCCAGACTCGAAACATTGGCTCTATTCTCTCACCACAGATTCTGTCAGACCTGCTGAGGTTTTCCAGCATTTTATGTTTTTGTTTCAGATTCCACCATCTGCAGTATTTTGATTTTATCAAAGTTTTCTCCTTATTTTGATTTAGGTTTCGGTACACATTTGAAATTTTTCTGTCATCAGAAAAGCTCTTCCAGTTTGGCACAGACAACCCAGAAATGCTGCAGAAGTGGACAAGCTCTATCGCAAAGGTATCTTACAACCTTCCTTTTCCAATTCTCTCGAGGCATCTGCAGGAAACATTATCCACAAGATTGAATTTTATAAAGCCAGTAAGAAGTTCAATATCATTTATGATTCTCCTCATCAACAAATGTTGATAAATTTATGTAATATTTTGAACACACGGAGTCACAGTTTTGGAATCATAGAGTCACACACAGCTCAGGACAGATCCTTTGGCCAATCGAACCTACACCCACAATAACTACCACTAATCCCATTTGCCAGCACACGTTTCATATCCTTGAACATTATAGAGTCATAAAGGTTTATAACATGGAAACAGGTCCTTTGGTCAAACTTCTCCATGCAGCTTTTTTGTTAGTGCTGTGCTGGTCCAAATAGCAGCATTTGGCCCATATTTCTCCATACCCATCGGACCCGTGTAACTGCCTAAATGCTTTTTAAAAGACAAATTATACCTGTCTCTACTAATATCTCATTTCAGCTTGTTTCAGACACTCTCCACCCTCTGTGTGAAAGAATTGCCCCTCTGGAGACTTCTGTATGTCTCCCTTCTAACCTAAACCTGTGCCCTCTAGTTTTAGACTCCCCGATATTTGAGAACAGATATTGGCTATCGAGCTAATCTATGCCCTTCATTATTTTATAGACTTCTATAAGGTCACCCCTCAGCCTTCTATGCTGCAGAGAAACAAGTTCCAGTCTATCCAGCATCTTATAACTCAAATATCAAGTCCCGGTAACAACCTAGTAAATCTTTTCTGCACTCTTTCTAGTTTAATAAGATTGTTTCTATAATAGGGTGATCAGAACTGTACACAGTATTCCAAGTGTGGCCTTACCAATGTCTTGCAGAATTTCAACAAGATATCCTAACTCTTGCATTCAATGTTCTGACCAATGAAACCAAGCATGTCGAATGCCTTCTTCACCACTCTGTCCACCTGTGATTCCACTTTCAAGGAGTGATGAACATGGACCCCTGGATCTCTTTGTTCTGTAACTCTCCCCAGTGCCCTACCATTAACTGAGTAAGTCCTGCCCAGGTTCAATCTACCAAAATGCATTGCCTTGCATTTATCTAAATTAAACTCCATCTGCCATTCGTCAGCCCACTGGCCCAAGATCCTGTTGCAATCCAAGATAGCCTTCTTCATTGTCCATTATGCCACCAATCTTGGTGTCATCAGCAGACTTACTAATCATGCCTCCTAAATTCTCATGCAAATCATTAATATAAATGACAAGTGGCAGTGGACCCAGCACCAATCCTTGAGCCGCACTGCTGGTCACAGGCCTCCAGTTTGAAAAACAACCCTCTACAATCACCCTCTGGCTCCTGTCATCAAGACAATTTTATATCCAATTGGCTACCTCACCTTGGATCCCATGAAATTTAACCTGATGCAACCGTGATGGGAGACTTCAATTTCCCAAACATCGACTGGAATATCCCTAGAGTAAGGGGTTCGGCTGGAGAGGAGTTAGTTAGGTGTGTTCAGGAAGGTTTCCTGACACAGTATGTGGACAAGCCTACGAGGGGAGAGGCTGTACTTGACCTGGTACTGGCGAATGAACCAGGGCAGGTGATGGATCTCTCGGTAGGAGAGCATCTTGGAAATGGTGACCATAATTCTATCTCCTTCACAATTGCATTGGAACGAGATAGGATCAGACAGGCTAGGAAGGTGTTTGTCTGGAGTAAGGGGAGATACGAAGAAGTCAGGAAGTTACTTGGACAAATAAACTGGAAGGAGGCATTCTTAGGGAAGAGTACCGAAGGAAGGTGGCGGATATTCAAGGAATGTTTGTCTGGCGCTCTGCATGACAATGTTCCGATGAGACAAGGGGGTTTTGGTAGGTCGCGGGAACCGTGGTGCACGAAGGCTGTGTTGAACCTAGTCAGGAGGAAAAGGAAGGTGTACAAAAGGTTCAGGGAACTAGGAGAGGTTGAGGATCTTGAAGAATATAAGGACTGTAGAAAGGAGGTTAAAAGGGAAATTAGGAGAGCCAGAAGGGGTCATGAGAAGACCTTGGCGGGTAAGATTAAGGAAAATCCCAAGGCCTTCTATAAGTATGTGAAAGGTAAAAGGGTGAGAAGGGAAAGGATAGGACCTATAAAAGATGAAGGGGGAAAGGTCTGTGTAGAACCAGAAGAAATGGCGGAGGTGCTTAATGAGTACTTTGCCTCAGTATTCACAGTGGAAGCTGATTTGGGAGATCTTGCTATGGACTTGCAGCAGGTGGAAAAGATTGAGTACGTGGACATTAAAGAGGAGGATGTGTTAGAACTTTTGAATTCTATCAAGGTAGATAAGTCGCCGGGACCAGATGGGATGTACCCCAGGATACTGTGGGAGGCCAGGGAAGTGATTGCAGAGCCCTTGGCGATGATCTTTGCGTCGTCAATGGAGATGGGAGAGGTTCCGGAAGATTGGAGGATTGCGGATGTAGTCCCTATTTTCAAGAAAGGGAACAGAGATAGCCCGGGAAATTACCGCCCGGTGAGTCTGACCTCAGTGGTTGGTAAGCTGATGGAGAGGCTTCTGAGGGACAAGATTTACGAGCATTTGGAGAGGTTTGACATGATCAGGAATAGTCAGCATGGATTTATCAAGGGCAGGTCGTGCCTTACGAGCCTAGTTGAGTTCTTCGATAATGTGACTGAACACATTGACGAAGGAAGTGCCGTGGACGTAGTGTACATGGACTTCAGCAAGGCTTTTGATAAGGTCCCCCATGCAAGACTTCTTGAGAAGGTGAGAGGGCATGGGATCCAAGGGCCTTTGGCCTTGTGGATCCAGAACTGGCTTGCCTGCAGAAGGCAGAGAGTGGTTGTGGATGGGTCTTTTTCGGAATGGAGGTCAGTCACCAGTGGGGTGCCCCAGGGATCTGTTCTGGGACCCTTGTTGTTAGTCATTTTCATAAATGACCTGGATGAGGAAGTGGAGGGATGGGTTAGCAAGTTCGCTGATGACACGAAGGTCGGCGGTGTTGTGGATGGTCTGGAAGGATGTCAAAAGTTGCAGCAGGACATAGATAGGATGCAGGAATGGGCGGAGAAGTGGCAGATGGACTTCAACGCGGATAAATGTGTAGTAGTCCATTTCGGCAGAACCAACGGGATGAACGAGTACACTATTAAGGGCAGGGGTCTTAGTAGCGTTGAAGAGCAGAAGGATCTCGGGGTCCGGGTTCACAGGACTCTTAAATCGGCCTCGCAGGTGGAGGAGGTGGTCAAGAAGGCGTATGGTGTACTGGCCTTCATTAATCGAGGGATTGAGTTTAGGAGTCGGGAGGTAATGCTGCAACTTTACAGGACCCTCGTCAGGCCTCATTTGGAGTACTGTGCGCAGTTCTGGTCGCCTCACTATAGGAAAGACGTAGAAGCTATTGAAAGGGTGCAGAGGAGATTTACAAGGATGTTGCCTGGACTGGGAGGCATGCCTTATGAAGATAGGTTGAGGGAGCTGGGACTCTTTTCCCTGGAGAGGCGAAGGTTGAGAGGCGACCTGATAGAAGTTTATAAAATGTTGAGAGGAATAGATAGGGTGGACTCTCAGAGGCTATTTCCCCGGGTTGAAATGGTCGCTACGAGAGGACACAGATTTAAGGTGCGGGGAGGGAAGTACAGGGGTGATGTTAGGGGTAAGTTTTTCACTCAGAGGGTAGTGAGTGATTGGAATCGGCTGCCGTCGTCGGTGGTGGAGGCGAACTCGCTGGGGTCTTTTAAAAGACTTCTGGATGAGTATATGGGGTTTAATGGGATTGGGGGTTATAGATAGGTCTATAGATTGGTGGGGTTAATGCGATCGGCGCAACTCGAGGGCCGAAGGGCCTGTTTGTGCTGTTATGTTCTATGTTCTATAACCTACCATGTGGTATTTTGTCAAAGGCCCAAAACCCAAGATGCAGCCCCCGCCATCCCCTTCCCATCCCATCCCTCTGCCCAGACCAATCACAGAACCCCTCCCTCCCCCACTGATCGCAGCCCTGCCACCATAGAACCATTGAACATTACAGCACAGAAAAAGGCCTTTTGGCCCTTCTTGTCTGTGCCGAACCATTTTTCTGCCTAGTCCCACTGACCTGCACCGGGACCATATCCCTCCCACACCCCCTCATCTATGTACCTGTTCAAGTTTCTCTTTAACGTTAAAAGTAACCTCACATTTACTACTTCACTGGCAGCTCATTCCACACTCCCTCCACTCTCTGTGTGAAGAAGCCCCCCCTAATATTCCCTTTAAACTTTTCTCCTTTCACCCTTAACCCATGCCCTCTGGTTTTTTTCTCCCCTAGCCTCAGTGGAAAAAGCCTGCTTGCATTCACTCTATCTATACCCATCAAATCTTATACACCTCTATCAAATCTCCCCTCATTCTTCTACACTCCAGGGAATAAAGTCCTAACCTGTTCAATCTCTCTGTAACTCAGCTTCTCAAGTCCTGGCAACATCCTTGTGAACCTTCTCTGCACTCTTTCAACCTTATTTACATCCTTCCTGTAACTAGGTGACCAAAACTGTACACAATACTCTAAATTCAGCCTCACTATGTCTTAAACAACCTCACCATAACATTCCAACTCTCATACTCAATACTTTGATTAATAAAGGCCAATGTTCCAAAAGCACTCTTTACGACCCTATCTACCTGTGATGCCACTTTTAGGGAATTCTACATCTATATTCCCAAATCCCTCTGTTCTACTGCACTCTTCAGTGTCCTACCATTTACCATGTATGTTCTGCCTTGGTTTGTCCTTCCAAAGTGCAATGCCTCACACTTGTCTGTGTTAAATTCCATTTGCCATTTTTCAGCCATTTTTCTAGCTGGTCCAAATAACTGCAAGCTTTGAAAACCTTCCTTATTGTATTACAATTTGCTGAACTATTTACCACATTATCATCCAGATCATTGATATAGATGACAAACAACAATGGACCCAACACCGATCCCTGCGGCACTCCACTCGTCATGATCTGGGAATGCCGGCGTTGGACTGGCGTAAACACAGTAAAAAGTCTGACAACACCAGGTTTTAGTCCAACCGATTTATTTGATAATATTCTCACAAGCTTAAGCTTTCGAGGTTACCCTCTTCGTCAGGTGAATGGAGAGTTCTGACCTCAGACAGACAGAGCATACAGAGCACAGACAGTTGCTGATTAGAATGCGAATCCTTACACCTAACCTGCTATTCAAGTCTTAAAGTGGCTGATAATGTGAGTGGAAGGAGCACTGATCACAGTTTAAAGAGATGTGTATTGTCTCCAGACAGTACAGTGAGTGAGGTTTTGCAAACCCAGGCAAGTCACGGGGGTTACAGATAGTGCGACATGAACCCAAGATCCCTGTTGAGACCGTCCTTATGTGTGCGGAACTTGGCTATCAGTTTCTGTTCAGCGACTCTGCGCTGTCGTGTGTCATGAAGGCCGCCTTGGAGAATGCTTACCCGAAGGTCAGAGGCTGAATGCCCGTGACCGCTGAAGTGTTCGCCAACAGGAAGGGAACAGTCTTGCCTGGTGACTGTCGAGCGATGTTCATTCATCCGTTGTCGTAGCGTCTGCATCGTCTCCCCAATGTACCATGCTTCGGGACATCCTTTCTTGCAACGTATCAGGTAGACGATGTTGGCCGAGTTGCAAGAGTATTTACCATGTACCTGGTGGATGGTATTCTCACGTGTGATGATGGTATCCATGTCGATGATCCGGCATGTCTTGCAGAGGTTGCTGTGGCAGGGTTGTGTGGTATTGTGGTCACTGTTCTCCTGAAGGCTGGGTAGTTTGCTGCGAACAATGGTCTGTTTGAGGTTGTGTGGTTGTCTGAAAGCAAGAAGTGGGGGTGTGGGGATAGCCCTGGCGAGATGTTGAGAATACCATCCACCAGGTACATGGTAAATACTCTTGCAACTCGGCCAACATCGTCTACCTGATACGTTGCAAGAAAGGATGTCCCGAAGCATGGTACATTGGGGAGACCATGCAGACGCTACGACAACGGATGAATGAACATCGCTCGACAGTCACCAGGCAAGACTGTTCCCTTCCTGTTGGCGAACACTTCAGCGGTCACGGGCATTCAGCCTCTGACCTTCGGGTAAGCATTCTCCAAGGCGGCCTTCATGACACACGACAGCGCAGAGTCGCTGAACAGAGACTGATAGCCAAGTTCCGCACACATAAGGACGGTCTCAACAGGGATCTTGGGTTCATGTCGCACTATCTGTAACCCCCGTGACTTGCCTGGGTTTGCAAAACCTCACTTACTGTACTGTCTGGAGACAATACACATCTCTTTAACCTGTGATCAGTGCTCCTTCCACTCACATTATCAGTCACTTTAAGACTTGAACAGCAGGTTAGGTGTAAGGATTCGCATTCTAATCAGCAATCTCTAAACTGTCTGTGCTTTATATGCTCTGTCTGTCTGAGGCCAGAACTCTCCATTCACCTGACGAAGAGGGTAACCTCGAAAGCTTAAGCTTGTGAGAATATTATCAAATAAATCGGTTGGACTAAAACCTGGTGTTGTCAGACTTTTTACTCCACTCGTCACAGGCCTCCACTCAGAGAAGCAATCCTCCACAACCACTTGCTGGCTTCTTCCATTGAGCCAATGTCTAATCCAATTTACTACCTCTCCATGTATACCTAGTGACTGAACCTTCCTAACTAACCTCCCGTGTGGAACCTTGTCAAAGGCCTTACTGAAGTCCATGTAGACAACATCCACTGCATTCCATTCATCCACTTTCCTGTTAACCTTTTTGAAAAACTCCAATAGGTTGGTCAAACATGACCTACCACGCACAAAGCCATATTGACTCTCCTTATAAGTCCCTGTCCATCCAAGTATTTGTAGATCCTATCTCTTTGTACTCCTTCCAATAATTTACCTATTACTGATGTCAAATTTACCAGCCTATAATTTCCCAGATTACTTTTTGAGCCTTTTTAAACAACGGAACAACATGAACTATCCTCCAATCATCCGGCACCTCACCCGTGGACACCGATATTTTAAATATATCTGCCAGGGCCCCTGCAATTTCAACACTCGTCTCCTTCAAGGTCCGAGGGAATACCCTGTCCGATCCTGGGGATTTATCTACTCTGATTTGCTTCAACAGAGAGCAAGCACCTCCTCCCCGTTAATCTGTATAGGTTCCATGACCTCCCTACCTGTTTGCTTTATTTCCATAGACTCCATGCCAATTTCCTTCGTAAATACAGATCCAAAAAACCCATTGAATATCTCCCCCATTTCTTTTGGTTCTATACAAAGCCGACCACTCTGATCTTCAAGAAGACCAATTTTATCCCTTACTTTCATTTTGCTCTTAATAAACCTGTAGAAGCTCTTAAGATTATCCTTCACCTTGACTGCCACAGTAACCTCATATCTTCTTTTAGCCCTCCTGATTTCCTTAAGTATTTTCTTGCACTTTTTATATTCCTCAAGCATCTTATTTGCTCCCTGTTGCCTATACATGGCATTGATCTCTCTTCTTCTTTATCAGAGTTGCAATATCTCTCGAGAACCAAGGTTCCTTATTCTTATTTATTTTGCCTTTAATCCTGACAGGAACATACAAACTCTGCACTCGCAAAATTTCTCCTTTGAATGCCTCCCACTGACCAATCACATCCTTGCCAGGGAACAGCCTATCCCAATCCAGGCTTTTTAGATCCTTCCTCATTTCTTCAAATTTGGCCTTTTTCCAGTTTAGAAGCTCAACCCGAAGACCAGATCTATCCTTATCCAATGATCAAGTTGAAACTAATGGCGTTACGATCACTGGAACCAAGTGTTCCCCTGCACACACTTCCGTCACTTCTCCGAACTCATTTCCTAATCGGAGATCTAATATTGCATCCTCTCTAGTTAGTACCTCTTTATACTGATTTAGAAATTTTTCCTGAATACATTTTACAAACACCACCCTCCCCCACCAATTGCATGTGGAGTGGCAGTGGGTGCCTGCTCCCATTGGCCCTCCCACCCACAGGTCCCCCCTCTCCATTGGTCCCACCCTTTGGCACTGTCCAGTGGGCATTGCCAAGGGACGCTCCCGCCTTGCCCTCGCTCTTCCCGGGGGACCTCAATGGTCACCGGTGCGGCTAACACAACTGTTCACCATTCATGGGGAGTATGTCTATTCCTTTCCAGAGAGAACCTCTCCCACTAAGGCCATAAGAACATAAGAAATAGGAGCAGGAGTAGGCCATCTAGCCCTTCGAGCCTGCCCCGCCATTCAATAAGATCATGGCTGATCTGAAGTGGCTCAGTTCCACTTTCCCACCCTCTCCCCATAACCCTTAACCCCCTTGCCTACCAAAAACCTATCTACCCGCGTCTTAAATATATTTAGTGAGGCAGCCTCCACCACTTCAACAGGCAGAGAATTCCAGAGATTCACCACCCTTTGAGTGAAGAAGTTCCTCCTCAACTCCATTCTAAACTGCCCACCCCCCTTTATCTTGAGGTTGTGCCCTCCAGTCCTGCTGTCCTTTCTGAGTGGGAAGAATCTCTCTACCTCTACCCTATTCATCCCTTTCATCATCTTATACGTCTCTATAAGATCCCCCCTCATCCTTCTAAACTCTAACGAGTACAAGCCTAGTTTATTCAGCCTCTCCTCATAGCTCAACCCCCTCAACTCCGGTATCAGCCTAGTAAACCTCCTCTGCACTCCCTCCAAGGCCAAAATATCCTTGCGTAAGTGCGGCGCCCAAAACTGCACACAGTACTCCAGCTGCGGCCTCACCAATGCCCTATACAGCTGCAGCAAGACCTCCCTACTTTTATATTCTATCCCCCTCGCTACAAAGGCCATAAACGCAAGCGAGCCGGACAAGCTCACGAAACACATTAAAATGAGCATTTTAGCAAATTTATTTCTAGTGAGAGATTGGCTGCACCAGAAATCCCACCCACCAGCCACGAAAAACATCGCCATTCCTGCTGGCCGCATTTTCCCACCGCAAATCAGACAGTAAAATTTTGCCCATGGCTTTTAACCCTCCCCCCGTGCCCCCTCCCCCCTTCAGTATTCTCTGTTCTGATGAAAACAATCCAAGCCAATCCAATCTCTCCTTTTTGCTCAAATGCTCCGTCCCATTCTGATTTTATTGTCAGCATTTAAATTTGATACTTAAAGGCAATCCATTTGTCTTATTGTCTGAGCCGTGGTTTGGCACCATCTGAATGCAATTACTTTGTTTCCTTTTGCAAAAACTCTGCAAAGTTTGCACAGAAAGTTTGTAAGGTGAAGGAAATGCTTGTCTGAGCTGATTGTCTCCTCTGATTCAGGGCGTTACTGAGGCCAATTTGCACAGCCTATTGAATGGCCAGTTTGATCGGATTGGAAAGCTGCGCTATAAATCCATGAGAAATCCAGAGCAATGGCAGGAGGGCTGGTTCATACTTAAAAAATCCAATCTTATATTCTGCTCTGAAGACGGGGCATTGGTGGAAGAGAGCATTCACCTGAAGAGACTCCAGGAATTGAGTGAGTAGCGTCATCTAGTTTCCGATATCCGCATTGAGAATGTGCCCAGCATTTGAATGATCACAAGACCTTGGCAATTTTGTTATGATGATGATCCCACTGTTAATGTTCAACAACTGCAGTACTTCCATCCCTCAGCCTCTACAATGACATCCTGATTTCCTCGGTCCATTACTCCCCAGAACTCACTCCCCTGTGCGCCCTGAGAGCCACAAAATCTACCTGTTCCTGGAATCTGGGAATTTGGTTTCTATTCGAAATTCCAGTCCTGTCCACTGCAACTCTGTGAGGAAGAATCCTGCCTTCAGCCAATTAGCACTCAAAGAACAAAAAACAGTGCAGCACAGGAACAGGCCCTTCGGCCCACCAAATCTGTGCTGACATAGATGCCTCTCTAATCTAATATTTTCTTGCCTCTCCGTGGTCCATATCCCTCTATTCTCTGCCTATTCGTGTATCTATCCAGATGTCTCTTGAATGTTGTTACAGAATATGCTTCCACCATCTCTTCCGGCAGCACATTCCAGGCATTCACCACTCTCTGTGTGTGAAAAACCTGGTCCTTGCATCTCTTTTAAACTTTCCCCCTCTCACTTTCAACCTATGCCCCTGAGTAATTGACCTTTTGACACTGGGAAAATGACACTGACTATCCACTCTATCCAAGCCTGTCATAATTTTGTAAACCTCTATCAAGTCCCTCTTCATGCTCCGACACTCCAATGAAAACTATCCAATTTTGTTCAATCTTTCTCCATAGTCCATATCCCAAACTGTGATTTACTAATTCTTCAGTTTCAGTATGTCACATCACTGAAGGTGGGTGATAGGGGAGACAGGTGAACTTCCTGAAAGCTATATGAATGAGCATTTTAATTCTGCGTTGGAACCCATTGTTCAGAACAGAACGTAGCCAGTGTGCCATTTGGAACAAGAATGGCCTTGTGTGAATACCAGTTGGGAGCGTTCATGACAGAGATTTTAGCATTACTTTTTTACACGTCCTTCGCTAACAGGTTTCACCATAATGAATGAAAACGGTGAGAAGAAGGAAGTCTTACGATTGGTTGACAAAGAAAGGTAAGACCTACAAACTAGCAGTTTTACAATGCAAGAATAATTGAACAGATAATGAACTGACATTGTGATAACCCCCACCAGGTCCATAGGGAATCACTGATTAATATCCTTGTGGGGTTCCCCTGGTAACGAGCAATGGCTTGTTCAACTGGAACTCATTACCTGAGCCTTTTATAGGTAGGCCCAGGACTGGGCTGCTGGACTAATTTGATTTGATTAGATTTATTATTGTCACATGTATTACGATACAGTGAAAAGTATTGTTTCTTGCACACTATACGGAAAAAGCATATTGTTCATAGAGAAGGAAAGGGAAGGGTGCAGATGTAGTGTTACTGTCATAGTGAGGGTGTAGAGAAAGATCAACTTAATGCGAGGTAAGTCCATCCAAAAGACTGATTGTAGCAGGGAAGAAGCCCTTATTGAGTCTGTTGGTACGTGAGCTCAGACTTTTGTATCTTTTTCCTGATGGAAGAAGGTGGAGGAGAGAATTTGCAGGATGCATGGGGTCTTTAATTATGCCGGCTGCTTTGCCGAGGCAGTGGGAAGTGTAAACAGCGTCAGTGGCTGGGAGGCTGGTTTGTCTGATGGATTAGGCTGCATTCACAGCCCTTTGTAGTTTCTTGCGGTCTTGGGCAGAGCAGAAGTCACACCAAGCTGTGATACAACTAGAAAGAATTTGGGTCACTACAACTGTAATGGCAACTAGCGCCGAGCGTGTATTCTGCACAATAGGAGTTTTACTTTGTGTTCTGTAATAAACTATATTCTTTCCAGTCAGGCTTCCTGAGTTATTACAGACATTCACATTTGGATGTCTTGCACATATAGCTTTTAACTTAATTTTATTTCCCACAACCTCCAAATTCACAGTACACCTTGCCATCTTTTTCTACTTTTCAGGATGTTGACTGCTTATTTTGGTATGTATACACTGGTATAACGGTTATAAATTCACCTTGATAGGAGTGAGAGTGACTGATAATGAATTGTGTCTCGGTGGATTTCCCCACATTCTAAGGTGAAGTAAACAGCAGAGGATTGGAACTCTTTCTAATTTATTAATATTCTGGGGTGGCACAGACGCACAGTGGTTAGTACTGCTGCTTCACAGGCCAGGGAACTGAGTTTGATTCCTGCTTGGGTAACGGTCTGTGTGGAGTTTGCATGTTCTCCCCATATTTGTGTGGGTTTCGTCTGGGCGTCCCAGTTTCCTGCCACAATCTGAAATACATGCTGGTTCGTTGAATTGACCTGAACAGGTGCTGAATTGTGGCAACTGGGGAATTTTACAGTAATTCATTGCAGTGTTATTTAAGTCTTATAAACTAGTAAATGACTAATAAATAAACTTTACTTTTTATTTTCTATAATAAGGTGAGCAGAACTGTACACAGTATTCCAAATGTGGCCTTACTATGTCCTGTACATCTTCAGCAAGACTCCCAACTCCCGTATTTAATGTTCTGACAAATGAAACAAGCATGCTGAATGCATTCTTCACCACTCTGACCATCTGAGACTCCACTTTCAAGGAGCTATGAGTCTGTACCCCTGGATAACTTTGTTCTGTAACTCTCCCCAACGCCCTACTATTAACTGAGTAAGTCCTGCCCTGGTTCAATCTACCAAAATGCATCACCTCGCATTTATCTAAATTAAACTCCATCTGCCATTTGTCAGCCCACTGGCCCAATCGATCAAGATCCCTTTGCAATCCTAGATAACCTCCTTCACTGTCCACAATGTCACCAATCCGCAAACTTACTAACCATGCCTCCTATTTCTCATCCAAATCATTAATATAAATGACAAATAATAGTGGACCCAGCAACAATCCGTGAGACACATCGCTGGCAACAGGCTTCCAGTTTGAAAAACAACTCTCTACAACCACCCTCTGGCTTCTGTCATCGAGCCAATTTTGTAAGAATTTAGCTACCTCACCGTGGATCCCATGAGATTTAACCTTATGCAACAATCTATCATGTGGTACCTTGTCAAAGGCCTTGCTAAAGTCCATGTGACAACATCACCTGCACTGCCTTCATCTACCTTCTTGGTTACTCCTTCAAAAAACTCAATCACATTTGTGAGACATGATTTTCCACTCACAAAACCATTCTGACTGTCCCTGATCAGTCCTTGTGTCTCTAAAAGCCTGTAGTCCCTATCTCTCAAAATACCTTTCAACAATTTACCCACCACAAATGTAAGGCCCTCTGGCCTGTAGTTCCCAGGGTTTTCCCTGTAGCCTTTTTTAAACAACGGCACAAGAGTTGCCACCCTCCAATCTTCAGGCTCCTCACCTACGACTATTGATGATTTAAATATCTCTGCCAGGGGATCTGCAATTTTCTCCCTAACCTCCTTCAAAGTCCTGAGATACACTTCATCAGGTCCTGGGGATTTATCTACGTTGTGTCTGGGGAAGGATGTGTAGATAGTTTGAATCATGTTGAGATCAAAAAGGAGCAGGTATTGGGGTTCTTGAGAAACATTAAGGTAGACAAGTCCCCAGGGCCTGATGGAAAATACCCCAGAATACTGAGAGAGGCAAGGGAGGAAATTGCTTGGGCCTTGAGAGAAATCTTAGTATCCTCACTGGCTACAGGGTAGCTCCGAGAGAATTGGAGAATAGCCAATGTTATTCCTTTGTCTAAGAAGGGTAAAAGAATAATCAAGATAAGTACAGGCCGGTGGGCCTTACATCACTAGTAGGGAAATTATTGGAGAGGATTCTTCAAGGCAGGATTTATTCCCACTTGGAAATAAGTGAATGTATTAGTGAGAGGCAACATGGCTTTGTGAAGGGGAGGCCGTGTCTCACTAACTTGACCGAGTTTTACGAGAAAGTGATGAAGATGATTGATGAGGGTAGGGCAGTGGATGTTGTCTACATGGACTGCTCATTACCCAGCACCAAATCCAATATAGCCTCACCTCTAGTTGGCCTATCTACATACTGAGTCAAAAAACCCTCCTGCACGCTTTGTACAAAAACTGACCCCTCTAACGAGCCAGAGCTATAGCAATTCCAATCAACATGAGTAAAGTTAAAGTCCCCCATAACAATTACCCTATTACTTTCACTCCTAACAAGGATCGTCTCCGCAATCCTTTCCTCAACCTCTCTAGAACTTTTTGGAGGTCTATAAAAGACTCCCAACAGGGTGACCTCTCCTCTCCTATTTCTAATCTCCGCCCATACTACCTCAACAGACAAGTCCTCATCAAAGTTCCTCTCTGACACTGAAATACAGTCCTTGACCAATAATGCTACCCCACCCCCCCTTCTACCTCCTTGTCTACTCCGATTAAAGCATTTGTACCCCGGGACCTGCAACATCCATTCCTGACCCTGTTCTATCCAAGTCTCTGAAATGGCCACAACATCGAAGTCCCAGGTACTGGTCCACGCTGCAAGTTCATCCACTTTATTGCGAATACTCCTCGCATTAAAATATACACATTTCAAACCTTGCTCCGCCCCTCCCCCACAATGCCATGCATTGCAGTCCCCATCTATGTCCCCCTCACTTTCACCCCCTCTACTCAGGATCCCACCCCCCCTCTGAATGAGGGACCTTGTCAAAGGCCTTACTGAAGTCCATGTAGACAACATCCACTGCCCTACCCTCATCAATTTTGGGGATAGTGACCACAATTCGATTATGTTCACCTTAGTGATGGAAAGGGATAGGCATGAACCTCGGGTCAGTAGTTTCAGCTGGGGGAAGGGTAATTATGAGGCTATTAGGAGAGAATTAGGAAGCATTGGTTGGACTAGGAGATTACAGGGACTGGGAACATCCGAGATGTGGAGATTTTTCAAGGAGCAGCTATTGCGGGTCTGTGATAAGTATATCCCTGTCAGGCAAGGAGGATTTGGTAGGCCCAGGGAACCGTGGTGCACTAAAAAAGTTGATTTGTTGGTTAGGAAGAAAAAGGAGGCTTATGTTCGGATGAGGCTTGAGGGCTCAGGTAGTGCACTAGAAAGTTTTAGATTGGCTAGGAGGGAGTTGAAGAGGGAGTTAAGAAGGGCTAAAAGAGGACATGAGATGACTTTGGCTGATAGGATTAAGGAGAACCCTAAGGCGTTTTACAGGTATGTCAAGAACAGAAGGTTGGTTAGGACAAGATTAGGGCCAGTTACAGACAGTAGAGGGAAGTTGTGCGTGGAACCGGAGGAGATTGGAGAGGCGTTGAACCAATATTTCTCTTCGGTGTTCACGCAAGGGGACATGAATGTAGCTGAGGAGGACACTGGGGTGCAGGGGTGTAAAATAGATAGTATTGCAGTTGATACGGGGGATGTGCTGGATATTTTAGAGGGTTTGAAAATAGATAAGTCCCCTGGTCCGGATGGGATTTACCCTAGGATTCTTTGGGAGGCAAGAGAGGTGATTGCGGAGCCTCTGGCTCTGATCTTCAGGTCGTCGTTAGTCTCTGGTATAGTACCGGAGGATTGGAGGACAGCAAATGTTGTCCCATTGTTTAAGAAGGGGAGAAGGGACTTCCCTGGGAATTATAGACCGGTGAGTCTTACTTCTGTGGTGGGTAAGGTTCTGGAAAGGATTATTAGAGACAGGATTTATAGTTATTTGGAGAGTAATGAGTTGATTAGAGACAGTCAGCATGGTTTTGTAGCGGGTAGGTCGTGCCTTACTAACCTTATCGAGTTCTTTGAGAAAGTGACCAAGGAGGTGGATAGGGGTAAGGCAGTTGATGTGGTGTATATGGATTTTAGCAAGGCGTTTGATAAGGTTCACCATGGTAGGCTTCTGCAGAAAATGCAGATGTATGGGATTGGGGGTGATCTAGGTAATTGGATCAGGAATTGGCTAGCAGATAGGAGACAGAGGGTGGTGGTTGATGGTAAATATTTGTCATGGAGTTCGGTTACGAGTGGTGTGCCTCAGGGATCTGTTTTGGGGCCACTGCTGTTTGTAATTTTTATTAATGATCTGGATGAGGGTATAGTTGGGTGGATTAGTAAATTTGCTGATGACACCAAAGTCGGAGGTGTGGTAGATTGTGAGAAAGGGTGTCATAGTTTGCAGGGTGACTTAGAAAGGTTGCAGAGCTGGGCTGTGAGGTGGCAGATGGAGTTTAATGTGGAGAAGTGTGAGGTAATTCATTTCGGTAGGAATAACAGATGTGTTGAGTATAGGGCTAACGGGAGGACTTTGAATAGTGTGGAGGAGCAGAGGGATCTAGGTGTATGTGTACATAGATCCCTGAAAGTTGGGAATCAAGTAGACAAGGTTGTTAAGAAGGCATACGGTGTCTTGGCGTTTATTGGTAGGGGGATTGAATTTAGGAGTCGCAGCGTCATGATGCAACTGTACACAACTCTGGTGCGGCCACACTTGGAGTTTTGTGTGCAGTTCTGGTCCCCACATTACAGGAACGATGTAGAGGCTTTGGAGAGGGTGCAGAGGAGGTTTACCAGGATGTTGCCTGGTATGGAGGGGAGATCCTATGATGAGAGACTGAGAGATTTGGGGTTGTTTTCGCTGGAAAGAAGGCGGCTAAGAGGGGACCTTATTGAAACATATAAGATGATTAGAGGTTTAGACAGGGTAGATAGTGATAGCCTTTTTCCTAGGATGGAGAAAGCTAGCACGAGGGGGCACGACTTTAAATTAAGGGGGGGTAGTTATAGGACTGATGTCAGGGGTAGGTTCTTTACCCAGAGGGTGGTGAGGGACTGGAATGCCCTGCCAGCTGCAGTTGTAAATGCGCCTAGTTTGGGGGCGTTTAAGAGATCCGTGGATAGGTTTATGGATGAAAAGGGATTGGTTTAGGTTAGTGGGTCATTGTTTTGTAACTGGTCGGCGCAACATCGTGGGCCGAAGGGCCTGTTCTGCGCTGTAATGTTCTATGTTCTATGTTCATGGCAGACTGGTGCAGAAGGTGAAGTCACATCGGATCAGAGGTGAGCTGGCAAGGTGGATACAGAACTGTCTCAGTCAAAAAGACAGAGGGTAGCAGTGGAAGGGTGTGTTTCTGAATGGAGGGCTGTGACAAGTGGTGTTCCTCAGGGATCAGTGCTGGGACCTCTGCTGTTTGTAATATATATAAATGATTTGAAGGAAATGTAACTGGACTGATTTGTAAGTTTGCGGACCACACAAATGTTAATGGATTTGTGGATAGCGATGGGGAACATCAGAGGATACAGCAGGATATCGATCAGTTGGAGACTTGGGCAGAGAGATTGCAGATGGAGTTTAATCCGGACAAATGTGAGGTAATGCATTTTGAAAGGTCTAATAGAGATGCAAAATACACAGTAAATGGCAGAACCCTTAAGAGTATTGGATCTGGGTATACAGGTACACGGGTCACTGAAAGTGACAGTGAAAGTGACTGGAAGGAGGGATTTGGGGTTGTTTTCGCTGGAAAGAAGGCGGCTAAGAGGGGATCTCATTGAAACATATAAGATGATTAGAGGTTTAGACAGGGTAGATAGTGATAGCCTTTTTCCTCTGATGGAGAAATCTCGCACGAGGGGGCATGGCTTTAAATTACAGGGGGGGTAGTTATAGGACAGATGTCAGGGGTAGGTTCTTTATCCAGAGGGTGGTGAGGGACTGGAATGCCCTGCCTGCTGCAGTTGTAAATGCATCTAGTTTGGGGGCGTTTAAGAGATCCGTGGATAGGTTTATGGACGAAATGGGATTGGTTTAGATTAGTGGGTTAGTGTTGTTTTTTGTTTTAAAAGCTGGTTGGCGCAACATCGTGGGCCGAAGGGCCTGTTCTGCGCTGTAATGTTCTATGTTCTATGTTTTATGAAAGTGACAATACGGGTGGAGAAGGTAGAATTAGGGATCTTCTTGTGAGGGAACCTCTTGGGACGAGTGATCATAATATGGTTGAATTTCTGATGCAGACGGAGAGTGAGAAAGTAGGGTCCCGAACCTGTGTCCTCTGTTTGAACAGAGGGGAGTACGATAGGATGAGAGAGGAATTGGCAAATGTAGATTGGAGGCGCAGATTAGTCGGTAGGACTGCTGAGGAACAGTGGAGGATCTTTAAGGAGATCTTTTTCGGTGCTCAGCAGAAATATATTCCGATGGTGAAGAAAGACTGTAGGAGGAGGGATAACCAGCCGTGGTTATCGAAGGAAATAAAGGAGAATATTAAATTAGAAGCTGATGCGTTCAGAGCAGTGAAAAATAATGGGCGATTAGAAGGTTTGGAAAGATTTAAAAAACAA
Organism: Prionace glauca; assembly: GCA_037974335.1. Taxonomy (NCBI): domain Eukaryota; kingdom Metazoa; phylum Chordata; class Chondrichthyes; order Carcharhiniformes; family Carcharhinidae; genus Prionace; species Prionace glauca. The sequence goes on from CM075734.1 coordinate 87,644,053, forward strand.
CAAAGAATGACTAAGAAGTTAATAAAGAAAGGAAAGATAGACTATGAAGCTAAACTAGCCCTAAATATAAAAAATGATAGTAAAAGTTTTTACAAATATATAAAGAAGAGACTGGCTAGAGTGAATGTTGGACCTTTGGAGGATGAGAGGGGGGATTTAGTGATGGGGGATGAGGAAATGGCTGAGGCTTTAAATAAGTTTTTTAACTCGGTCTTCATGGAGGAGGACGCAAATAGCTTGCCGGATATTAAAGATAGAAGGATGGTAGGAGTTGAGGGCCTGAATGCGATTACTGTCACTAGAGAGGTAATGCTTGATAGTCTAATGGGACTGATGGTGGACAAGTCCCCGGGACCAGATGGAATGCATCCCAGGGTTCTGAAAGAAACAGCAGAGGTGATAGTGGATGCCTTAATAATTATTTATCAAAATTCGCTGGACTCCGGGGAAGTGCCAGAAGATTGGAAAACAGCTACTGTTAAGCCGTTGTTTAAAAAAGGTAGCTGACAAAAGGCGGGTAACAACAAGGTGGTTAGTTTAACGTCTGTAGTTGGAAAAATGCTAGCATCCGTCATCGAAGAAATAGCGGGGCACCTAGAAAAGAATGGTTTGATCGAGCAGACGCAGCACGGATTCATTAAGGGGAAGTCGTGTTTGATGAATTTATTGGAATTCTATGAGGATGTGACTAGTGTGGTAGACAGAGGGGAACCGGTGGATGTGGTGTTTTTAGATTTCTAAAAGGCGTTTGATAAGGTGCCTCACGAAAGGTTGTTCGAAAAGGTTAGGGTGCAAATGTGAGGTTATCCACTTTGGCAGAAATAACAGTAGGAGGGATTACGATTTAAAGGGCGAAAAGCTGCAGCATGCTATGGTGCAGAGGGACCTGGGGGTCCTTGTGCATGAGTCGCAAAAACCCAGTCTGCAGGTGCAGCAGGTGGTCAAGAGGTGAATGGAATGTTGGCCTTTATAGCGAGGGGGATAGAATATAAAAGCAGGGAGGTCTTGCTGCAACTATACAAGGTACTGGTGAGGCTGCAGCTGGAATACTGTGTGCAGTTTTGGTCCCCTTATTTGAGAAAGGATATATTGGCCTTGGAGGGAGTGCAGAGGAGGTTCACTAGGCTGATACCGGAGATGAGGGGGTTGGACTATGAAGAGAGACTGAATAGACTGGGTCTGTACTCGTTGGAGTTTAGAAGGCTGAGGGGGGATCTTATAGAGACTTACAAGATAATGAAGGCGATGGATAGGGTAGAGGTAGAGAGATTCTTCCCGCTTTGAAAGGATAGCAGGACTAGAGGGCACAGCCTCAAATTAAGGGGGGGGGGAGGGGTTGCAGTTTAGATCGGAGTTGAGGAGGAATTTCTTCACTCAAAGGGTGGTGAATCTCTGGAATTCTCTGCCCGTTGAAGTGGTGGAGGCTGCCTCGCTAAATATATTTACGTCACGGGTAGATGGGTTACTGATAGACAGGGAATTAAGGGTTATGGGGAGAAAGCAGGAAAGTGGAACTGATCCACTTCAGATCAGCCATGATCTTATTGAATGGCGGGGCAGGCTCGAGGGGCCAGATGGCCTACTCCTGCTCCTATTTCTTATGTTCTTATGTTATTGTTCTCTGATCAGGATCGAGAGTCCCAATGGTTGTGTTGCCTGCTTGGTGCTCAGGTTTGGAATATTTCATCCGGGCTGCAGAGGAACTTGGAGTGGGAGGGGAAAGAGCCAGTTGTCGTAGTCCACGCAGATACCAATGACATAGGTAGAACCGGAACAAATGTTCTGCTAAGGGAGCATGAACAGCTCGGAGCTAATTGGAAAAGCAGAACCAAAAAGGTAATAATCTCAGGATTACTGTCTGAGCCATGAGCTAACTGGTGCAGGGTCAATAAGATTAAGCTGGTAAATGTGTGGCTCAAAGATTGGTGTGGGAGGAATTTGTTTGAATTCATGGGGTATTAGCACCAATTTTGGGGAAGATGGGACCTGTTCCAAATGGACGGTCTTCACCTGAACCGTGCTAGGACCAGAGTCCTGGCAAATCGTATAACTAAGGCTGTAGATAGGGATTTAAACTAAATAGTGGGGGGAGGGTTCAGTTGTATGGAAAATTAGAAAATCAAAGTTAAAGGAGAGGGTGGAAGTGCAGGTTAATGGAGCTGAGGGAATGTTGGTAAAGTTTCCAGACCACATCATAGAACAGAGAACATTCCGGATGGAATGCATCCAAGGGTTCTGAAGGAAATGGTGGAGGTGATAGTGGATGCATTGGTGATTATTTTCCAAAAGTGCCGGAAGATTGGAAAACGGCTAATGTTACGCCGTTGTTTAAGAAGGGTGCCAGGCAAAAGGCGGGGAATTATAGGCCGGTTAGTTTAACGTCTGTGGTAGGTAAAATGTTAGAATCTGTCATTAAAGAGGAAATTGCGAGGCATCTTGAAGGGAATTGCTTGATAGAGCAGACACAGCACGGTTTCATTAAAGGGAAGTCGTGTCTGACGAATTTATTGGAGTTCTATGAGGATGTGTCTAGGGCGGTGGATAGAGGAGAGCCGGTGGATGTGGTCTTTCTGGATTTTCAGGAGGCGTTTGACAAGGTACCTCATAAGAGGTTATTGCAGAAGGTAAGGGGGCATGGAGTTGGGGGTAGGATGTTAGCATGGATAGAGGATTGGCTGTCAAATAGGAGGCAGAGAGTGGGGGTCAATGGGTGCTATTCGGATTGGCAGTTGGTGACTAGTGGAGTGCCCCAGGGGTCGGTGCTGGGGCCTCAGCTATTTACCATTTATATAGATGATCTGGAGGAGGGAACCGAGTGTAGGGTGTCGAAATTTGCTGATGACACCAAGATTGGTGGAACGGCAAATTGTGCGGAGGATGTGGAGAGTCTGCAGAAGGATCTAGATAGGCTGGGTGAATGGGCCAGGAAATGGCAAATGGAATTTAATGTTGGCAAATGTGAGGTTGTCCACTTTGGTAAGAATAATGGTAGGAAGGATTATTACTTACATGGCGAAAAACTGCAGCATGCGACGGTGCAGAGGGGCCTCGGGGTCCTTGTGCATGAGTCGCAAAAACCCAGCTTGCAGGTGCAGCAGGTGGTCAGGAAGGCGAATGGGATGCTGGCCTTCATCGCGAGGGGGATTGAATATAAAAGTAGGGAGGTCTTGCTGCAGCTGTATAGGGCATTGGTGAGGCCGCAGCTGGAGTACTGTGTGCAGTTTTGGTCGCCGCACTTACGCAAGAATATTTTGGCCTTGGAGGGAGTGCAGAGGAGGTTTACTAGGCTGATACCGGAGTTGAGGGGATTGAGCTATGAGGAGAGGCTGAATAATCTAGGCTTGTACTCGTTAGAGTTTAGAAGAATGAGGGGAGATCTCATTGAGACGTATAAGATGATGAATGGGATGGATAGGATAGAGGTGGAGAGACTCTTCCCGCTCAAAAAAGACAGTAGGACAAGGGGGCACAGCCTCAAGATAAAGGGGGGGCGTTTTAGAACGGAGTTGAGGAGGAACTTCTTCACTCAAAGGCTGGTGAATCTCTGGAATTCTCTGCCCGTTGAAGTGGTGGAGGCTGCCTCGCTAAATATTTTTAAGAAGCGGGTTGATGGATTTTTGATAAGAGAGGGGATTAAGGGTTATGGGGAGAGGGCGGGAAGGTGGAACTGAGCCACGACAGATCAGCCATGATCTTATTGAATGGAGGGGCAGGCTCGAAGGGCTAGATGGCCTACTCCTGCTCCTATTTCTTATTTTCTTATGTTCAGAGAGTATAGAAGGTCGCAGGAACCTAACCTCAGAGCGAAAAAGGTGACAAGTATGAGAAGAGAGGTGATCAATGCAGGACTGAGAGTGTTAGACCTAAATTCATGCAGTATATGGAATAAGGTAAATGAGCTTTTTGAAATTGGCCGATATGATGGTGTGGGTATCACAAGATGTGGCTGCAAGGGGATCAGGGCTGAGATCTAAAATCCAAGGATATATGGACAGGCAGATGGGCAAATGGGGTGGAGTTGCATTGTTAGTAAGAAGTAATATAGGATCAGAAGGCATAGAATCTCTGGGTAGAGTTGAGGAATTGCAAAGGTAAAAAGACCCTGGTGGGAGTTATGTACAGACCCCCCAGCAGTAATCAGGATGGGGGGCAGAAAATAAATCAGGAGATAGAAAAGGCATATAAAAAAGGCAATATTACAATAATCATTGGGGACTGCAATACGCAGGTGGACTGGGAAGATCAGATAGGTAACGGATCCCAAGAAAAGGAATTTGTGGAATGTCTAAGAAATGTTTTTTTTGGAGCAGTTTGTGACAGAGCCAATCAGAGAACAGGCAATTCTGGATTTGCTGATGTGTAATGAGACTGACTTGATTAGGGAACTTAAAGTGAAGGAACCCTTAGGGAACAGTAACCACAATATGGTACAATTTACCCTGCAGTTTGACTGGGAGAAGCTGGAATCAGATGTAACGGTATTACAATTAAATAAAAGTAACTGCAAAGACATGAGGGAGGAGCTGGTCAGAGTTGATTGGAAAAGGAGCCGAGCCGGGAAGACTGTGGCAGGAGTTTTTGAGAGTTAGTTGAGAGGCAAAACAGAAATTCATCTCAAGGTGGAGGAAATACTCTAAGGGGAGGACAAGGCATCCATGGCTGATGAGGGAAGTCAAGAACAGCATAAAAGCAAAAGAAAAACATACAAAGTGGTGAGGATTAGTGGGAAGCCAAAGGATTGGGAAGCCTTTAAAAGTGAGCAGAGGACAAGTAAAAGGGGGAAAGGTAGAAAATGAAATATGAGTATAAGCTAGCTAGTAATATAAAAGAAAATAGGAAGAGTTTTTTTCTAAATATAAAAGGTAAGAGAGAGGCACAAATAGCCATTGGACCACTGGAAAATGAGGCTGGAGAAGGAATAATAGGAAACAAAGAAATGTCAGAGGAACTGAATAGTTACTTTGCATCAGTCTTCAGGGTGAAAGACACTAATGGGATATCAGAGCTCCGGGGGAATTAGGGGCACAGGTGAGTTTTTGTGACTGTCAGTTCCAGCTGTCCTTTTTATCCTCTTGCAATGAAGGCCAATGTACCATTTGCTACCTTAATGCTTGTTCTACCTGATATCAATGACTGTGTACAAGGACACCCAGGTCCCTCTGTACATCAACATTTCCCAATCTATCTCCATTTAATCAATACCCAGCCATTCTGTTTCACCATCCAAAGTGGATAACTTCATATTTCTCCAGGTTATTCTGCATGTGCCATGAATTTGCCCACTCACTGAATATGACTAAATCACCTTGAGGCCTCTTAATATCCTGCTCATAACTCACATTTCCATATTTTGTGTCATCAGCAAAACTTGGAAAAATTACATTTGGTTTCCTCATCCAAATCATTGATGTAAATTGTGAATATCTGGGGCCCAGGCACTGATCCCAACAGGACCCCAACTTGTCATCACCTGCCATGTCGAGAAGCCCATGACAATATTGATAGATTTGGTGTTTGGAGGGAAACCCACTTTCCCATTGTCTGTTTGTAGAACATTATATCTTCATGGAATGACTCGGTTGGATTATTCCGTGTGGTGCAGTGATATTCACAGTGCTGCAGACAGCAGAGGGAACAACCTGTGTGACCAACAACTCAGCAGGAATGACATCCCCATCATCGTGGACAGCTGCATTGCCTTCATTACCCAATACGGTGAGGACTTGTCAGCACAAAAGACACAGGATATTATTCAGACACATTTTAAAATTACACAGGAAGATGGGACAGAGTTGAGCTTTGGTGAGGGAGGCATTCCATTGAAGAATAGCTTTCTGCAAAGGGTTTGAGAGTCATTGTGAGTCACAGAACTCCAACTTCCGGTCACCTTGCAGCATTTGTTTGGTGGGGCGGGGGTGGTAAAGGGAGGTGGAGGAAGGGGTTGGAAAAGTTACCAATGTTGCTATGGTGCTGTGACAGGGTGACCCAATCAAAAATGTATCTTGAATTTTGTCAGGAGTATGATATTTTTGGGGTGTAATTTTATTTTGGGCTGGGGGTGGGGGCTGGGGCTAGGGGTGGGGGTGGGGGTGCGGTGCTGGGGGTGTAACTGACACAGATTGCATGGGAAAGGCATTACCAACAGAAAAATCAGCTGCCTAACCGCCTGATATTACGTGTCCACCTGTCTTGTGAAGCTTTGCAATTGGTCCAAGATAAGTTTTCAAATTATTTGCAAAGCAGCAGCTGTCAGCGATGACCTAGAAAATTTCCAGTCTCGGGACAGCTTCCCTCTTAATTCTGGACCAGGGAGTCAGTATGGCATTGAAAGAGGCCAGTTGGCCCTTTTGAGTCCATACTATCTCTCTTTGTAGCAATGCAGTGAGTCTGATTCCCCCATTCTCTTCCCCTTATTTCCAAAGGTTTATTCACATCAAATTTCCTTAGATAATCTTTCATCACCTTTGCTTCTACCTTCATAGGTCGCGAGTTCTAGCTCATTGCCACTAACTCTTTAAAACATTTCTTTCTCTCATTTGCTCCTGTATTTCTTGTCTAAACCTGAAATTTCTGTTCCAGTCTATCACCCAAACTCATCATAAGTAAGAACATAGGAAATAGGAGCAGGAGTAGGCCATCTAGCCCTTCGAGCCTGCCCCGCCATTCAATAAGATCATGGCTGATCTGAAGTGGATCAGTTCCACATTCCCGCCCTCTCCCCATAACCCTTAATCCCCTCTCTTATCAAAAACCCATTAACCTGCGTCTTAAAAATATTTAGCGAGGCAGCCTCCACCACTTCAACGGGCAGAGAATTCCAGAGATTCACCACCCTTTGAGTGAAGAAGTTCCTCCTCAACTCTGATCTAAACTGCGCCCCCCTCCCCTTATTTTGAGGCTGTGCCCTCTAGTTCTGCTATCCTTTCTGAGCGGGAAGAATCTCTGTACCTCTACCCTATCCATCCCCTTCATTATCTTGTAAGTCTCTATAAGATCCCCCCTCAGCCTTCTAAACTCCAACGAGTACAGACCCAGTCTATTCAATCTCTCTTCATAAGCTAACCCCCTCATCTCCGGTATCAGCCTGGTGAACCTTCACTGTACCCCCTCCAAGGCCAATATCCCCTTTCGCAAATAAGGGGACCAAAACTGCACACAGTACTCCAGCTGTGGCCTCACCAGTACCCTGTACAGTTACAGCAAGACCTCCCTGCTTTTATATTCTATCCCCCTCGCTATAAAGGCCAGCATCCCATTCGCCTTCTTGATCACCTTTTGTGAGGGACCTTATCGAACGCCTTCTGGAAATCTAAAAACACCACATCCATCGGTTCCCCTCTGTCTACCGCACTAGTCACATCCTCATAGAAATCCAACAAATTCGTTAAACACGACTTCCCTTTAATGAATCCGTGCTGCGTCTACTTGATCAAACCGTTCTTTTCTAGGTGCCTCGCTATTTCTTCTTTGATGATGGATTCTAGCATTTTTCCAACTACAGACGTTAAGCTAACCGGCCTATAATTCCCTGCCTTTTGTCTGCTACCTTTTTTAAACAGCGGCGTAACATTAGCCGTTTTCCAATCTTCCAGCACTTCCCCAGAGTCCAGAGTTCATCATCTTGTACGACTCAAAATTTCTCTTCAGTCTCCTTTACTCCAAGGACAGCAATCCCCACTTCACCAACCCAATCTTGTAACCAAAACTCACTCATCCCTGGAACTATTCTGTTCAATCTCCTTTGCAACTTCTCGAGAACCTTCCGAAAACATGGTGACCAGAAATGTTCACAGGATCTAGTTGTAGTTGTGCATTAACTGTAGAATTCCACAAACTATTGATTGTGGACTAGGATGAAAGAGTTTCTCTCATTGATAGGACAAAGTGTAACCTCACTGTTTCTCACAGGCCTGAGACATGAGGGGATTTACAGGAAAAATGGAGCCAAGTCACGTATCAAACTCCTAATGGATGAGTTTCGGAAAGATGCCAGGAATGTGAAACTGCGTGCAGGGGAGCACTTCATCGAGGATATCACTGACGTTCTCAAGAGGTTTTTTAGAGAAATTGATGACCCAGTTTTTATGATAGAACTTCACTCGCAATGGAAGAAAGCTGCAGGTAAGTTTCCACCTGGTAGCCAGTGAATGTTTTTCAATCAATTCCCTTAATTCATTTCTTTTCTCTCAACTGATGAACCTATTTGATGTAACCGTCCACGAATGGAAATTATTGCTTCTCATTCCCAAGTGGAACCAGTTTCTGTTGTTAAGGGAGATCGCCCGCTTGTAAACTGTTTCTTGTACTTTCCCCTGGAATAATAATCCTGAGGGACTGACTAATATTCCAAGGCCAACCAGAGGAATTTAAACTCAAGTAATTAATAAATCTGAAATAAAATGCTTGTCTCATTAATAATCACAAAATTACTGGATTGTCATAAAAACATATCTGCTTCAGTAATGTCCTTTTGGGAAGGAAATCTACCATCCTTACCCAATCTGTCCAGATGTTCAGGAAGACCAGAAAATTTTGCCACTGGAAAATTCTGGAAACGTATCCCTCTACAAAGCTCTTTGCTTCTTCCTCGAACAGAGGTCTGAACAATCCGCACCACTCTCCTCCATCTGGTTGAAGTGCTTCTTCCTGTTAACGATTTTTCCTTTAACTTGGCTCACTTCCTCCAAATAAAAGGTGTGGCTGCGGGCACCCACATAGAACACTACAGCACAAACAGGCCCTTCGGCCCACAAGTTGCACTGATCATATCCATACCTACGAGGCCTACCGATAACCCTCAATCCTATTAAATCCCATATACTCATCCAGAAGTCTCTTAAAAGACCCCAGCGAGTTCGCCTCCACCACCGATGGCAGCCGATTCCACTCACACACTACCCTCTGAGTGAAAAACCTACCCCTGACATCTCCTCTGTACTTGCTCCCCAGCACCTTAAACCTGTGTCCTCTCGTAGCAACCATTTCAGCCCGGGGAAATAGCCTCTGAGAATCATAGAACATAGAACATAGAACATTACAGCGCAGAACAGGCCCTTCGGCCCACGATGTTGCGCCGACCAGTTACAAAACAATGACCCACTAGCCTAAACCAATCCCTTTTCATCCATAAACCTATCCACAGATCTTTTAAACGCCCCCAAACTAGGTGCATTTACAACTGCAGCTGGCAGGGCATTCCAGTCCCTCACCACCCTCTGGGTAAAGAACCTACCCCTGACATCTGTCCTATAACTACCCCCCCTTAATTTAAAATCGTGCCCCCTCGTGCTAGCATTCTCCATCCTAGGAAAAAGGCTATCACTATCTACCCTGTCTAAACCTCTAATCATCTTATATGTTTCAATGAGATCCCCTCTTAGCCGCCTTCTTTCCAGCGAAAACAACCCCAAATCTCTCAATCTCTCCTCATAGGATCTCCCCTCCATACCAGGCAACATCCTGGTAAACCTCCTCTGCACCCTCTCCAAAGCCTCTACATCCTTCCTGTAATGTGGGGACCAGAACTGCACACAAAACTCCAAGTGTGGCCGCACCAGAGATGTGTACAGTTGCATCATGACGCTGCGACTCCTAAATTCAATCCCCCTACCAATAAACGCCAAAACTCCGTATGCCTTCTTAACAACCTTATCTACTTGATTCCCAACTTTCAGGGATCTATGTACACATACACCTAGATCCCTCTGCTCCTCCACACTATTCAAAGTCCTCCCGTTAGCACTATACTCAACACATCTGTTAATCCACCCTATCTATTCCTCTCAACATATAAACCTCTACCATAGAACATAGAACATTCCAGCGCAGTACAGGCCCTTCGGCCCTCGATGTTGCACCGACCAGTGGAACCAATCTAATGACCCTCTAACCTAAACTATTCCAATGTTATCCATATGCCTATCCACTGACCAATTGAACGCCCTTAAAGTTGGCGAATCCACAACTGCTGCAGGCAGGGCATTCCACACCCTTACTACCCTCTGAGTAAAGAACCTACCTCTGACATCCGTCCTATAATTACCACCCCTTAATTTAAAGCTATGTCCCCTCGTGTTAGCCATCACCATCCGAGGGGGGAAAAAAGCTCTCACTGTCCACCCTATCTAATCCTTTGATCATCTTGTATGCCTCAATCAGGTCACCTCGTAACCTTCTTCTCTCCAATGAAAACAACCTCAAGTCCCTCAGCCTTTCCTCATCAGACCTTCCCACCATACCAGGCAACATCCTGGTAAACCTCCTCTGCACCCTTTCCAATGCCTCCACATCTTTCTTATAATGCGGTGACCAGAACTGTACGCAATACTCCAAGTGCGGCCGCACCAGAGTTTTGTACAGTTGTAACATGACCTCACGGCTCCAAAATTCAATCCGTCTACCAATAAAAGCTAATGCACCGTACGCCTTCTTAACAACCTTATCAACCTGAGTGCCAACTTTCAGGGATCTATGCACATGTACCCTGAGATCTCTCTGCTCGTCAACACTACCAAGAGTCCTTCCATTAGCCCTATATTCTGTACTCCTGTTACTCTTACCAAAGTGAATCACATCACACTTTTCCGTATTAAACTCCATCTGCCACCTCTCGGCCCAGCTCTGCAGCTTATCTATGTCCCTCTGCAAACTGTAACATCCATCCTCACTGTCTACAACTCCTCTGACTTTGGTGTCATCAGCAAATTTACTAATCCATCCTTCTACACCCTCATCTAGATCATTTATAAAAATGACAAACAGCAGTGGCCCCAAAACAGATCCTTGAGGTACACCCCTTGTAACAGAACTCCAGGTTGAATATTTCCCATCAACCACCACCCTCTCTCTTCTATCAGCTAGCCAATTCCTGATCCAAACTGCTAAATCACCCTCAATCCCATGCATCTGTATTTTCTGCAGTAGCCTACCATGGGGAACCTTATCAAACACTTTGCTAAAATCCATATACACCACGTCAACTGCCTTACTCCATCCACCTCTTTGGTCACCTTTTCAAAAAACTCGATAAGGTTTGTAAGGCACGACCTACCCTTCACAAAACCGTGGTTGACTATCCCTAATCAATTTATTTCTCTCTAGAGAATAGGTCACCTCTCATTTTTCATCTCTCCAGGGAGAAATGACTGAGCTCCCTCAACCTATTCTCATAAGGCATGCCATTCAATCCAGACAACATCCTTGTAAATCTCCTCTGTACCCTTTCAATAGCTTCCACATCCTTCTTGTAGTGAGACGATCAGAACTGCGCACAGTACTCCAAGTGGGGCTGACTAGGGTCTTATAAAGCTGCAGCATTACCTCCCGACCCCTAAACTCAGTCCCTCAATTGATGAAGGCCAGTACACCACACGCCTTCTTAACCACATCCTCTACCTGCGAGGCCGATTTAAGAGTCCTATGAACACAGACCCCAATGTCCTTCTGATCCTTTACACTGCGAAGAGTCTTACCCTTGATATTATATCCCTTCATCCCATTGGTCCTGCCAAAATGGACCACTACACATTTATCCACATTGAAGTCCATCTGCCACTTCTCCGCCCATTCCTGCATCCTATTTATGTCACGCTGCAACTTCTGACATCCTTCCAGACCATCCACAACACCGCCGACCTTCATATCGTCGGCAAACTTACTAACCCATCCCTCCACTTCCTCATCCAGGTCATTTATGAAAATGACAAACAGCAAGGGTCCTAGAACAGATCCCTGGGGCACCCCACTGGTGACTGACCTCCATGCAGAAAAAGACCCATCCACAACCACTCTCTGCCTTCTGCAGGCAAGCCAGTTCTGGATCCACAAGGCCAAAGGCCCTTGGATCCCATGCCCTCTCACCTTCTCAAGAAGTCTTGCATGGGGGACCTTATCAAAAGCCTTGCTGAAGTCCACATAAACTACATCCACCGCTCTTCCTTCGTCAATGTGTTTAGTCACATGTTCAAAGAACTCAACCAGGCTCGTAAGGCACAACCTACCCTTGACAAAGCCGTGCTGACTACTTTTGATCATACTAAACTTCTCTAAATATTCATAAATCCTGTCCCTCAGGATCCTTTCCATCAACTTACCAACCACTGAGGTCAGACTCACCGGTCGATAATTTCCTCGGCTATCTCTATTTCCTTTTTTGAAAATAGGAACCACTTCCGCAATCCTCCAATCCTCCGGAACCTCTCCCGTCTCCGTCGATGATGCAAAGATCATTGCCAGAGGCTCTGCAAACACTTCCCTCACCTCCCACAGTAACCTGGGGTATATCCCATCCGGTCCCGGTGACTTATCTTGATCTATTTAAAATTTCCAACACATTCTCTTTCCTAATGTCCACACGCTCAATCTTTTCAGTCTGCCGCGAACCTGCAGTACAACCACCCAGATCTTTTTCCACCGTGAATACTGAGGTAAAGTATTTATTAAGCACCTCTGCTATTTCTACTGGTTCTGTACAAACTTTCCCACCATCACATTTTATAGGTCCTATTCCTTCACATCTCATCCTTTTACTCTTCACATATTTGTAGAACGCCTTAGGGTTCTCCTTAATCTTACCTGCCGAGGCCTTCTCATGACCCCTTCTGTCTCTCCTAATTTCCTTTTTAAGTTCCTTCCTCCAACCTGAATACTCCTGTAGATTCTTAACATTACCTAGCTCTCTGAACCTTTTGTACGCCTTTCTTTTCTTTTTGACTAGGTTCATTACAACCTTCCTGCACCACGGTTCCCGTAACCTACCAAAACCTCCCTGTCTCATCAGAACGTTGCCGTGCAGAGCTCCAGACAAACATTCCTTGAAAATTCACCACCTTCCTTCAGCATTTTTCCCCAAGAATACATAGAACATAGAACATTACAGCACAAACAGGCCCTTCCGCCCTCGAGTTGCGCCGATCACATCAACCCCACCAATCTATAGACCTATCTATAACCCCCAATCCCATTAAACCCCATATACTCATCCAGAAGTCTTTTAAAAGACCCCAGCGAGTTCGCCTCCACCACCGACGACGGCAGCCGATTCCATTCACTCACTACCCTCTGAGTGAAAAACTTACCCCTAACATCACCTCTGTACTTCCCTCCCCGCACCTTAAATCTGTGTCCTCTCGTAGCGACCATTTCAACCCGGGGAAATAGCCTCTGAGAGTCCACCCTATCTATTCCTCTCAACATTTTATAAACTTCTATCAGGTCGCCTCTCAACCTTCGCCTCTCCAGGGAAAAGAGTCCCAGCTCCCTCAACCTATCTTCATAAGGCATGCCTCCCAGTCCAGGCAACATCCTTGTAAATCTCCTCTGCACCCTTTCAATAGCTTCTACGTCTTTCCTATAGTGAGGCGACCAGAACTGCGCACAGTACTCCAAATGAGGCCTGACAAGGGTCCTGTAAAGTTGCAGCATTACCTCCCGACTCCTAAACTCAATCCCTCGATTAATGAAGGCCAGTACACCATACGCCTTCTTGACCACCTCCTCCACCTGCGAGGCCGATTTAAGAGTCCTGTGGACCCGGACCCCGAGATCCTTCTGCTCTTCAACGCTACTAAGACCCCTGCCCTTGATAGTGTACTCGTTCATCCCGTTGGTTCTGCTGAAATGGACGACTACACATTTATCCGCGTTGAAGTCCATCTGCCACTTCTCCGCCCATTCCTACATCCTATCTATGTCCTGCTGCAACTTTTAACATCCTTCCAGACCATTCACAACACCACCGACCTTCGTGTCATCAGCGAACTTGCTAACCCATCCCTCCACTTCCTCATCCAGGTCATTTATGAAAATGACTAACAACAAGGGTCCCAGAACAGATCCCTGGGGCACCCCACTGGTGACTGACCTCCATTCCGAAAAAGACCCATCCACAACCACTCTCTGCCTTCTGCAGGCAAGCCAGTTCTGGATCCACAAGGCCAAAGGCCCTTGGATCCCATGCCCTCTCACCTTCTCAAGAAGTCTTGCATGGGGGACCTTATCAAAAGCCTTGCTGAAGTCCATGTACACCACATCCACGGCACTTCCTTCGTCAATGTGTTCAGTCACATTATCGAAGAACTCAACTAGGCTCGTAAGGCACGACCTGCCCTTGACAAATCCATGCTGACTATTCCTGATCATGTCAAACCTCTCCAAATGCTCGTAAATCTTGTCCCTCAGAAGCCTCTCCATCAGCTTACCTTCCAATTTAGTCATCTGATTTCCTGCCTGAATACAGGGACCAGTTAGGGCCCAGTTGTGCTTGTCTCTTTATGGGTTATGTGGAATATTCCCTGTTGCAGTCCGACTCCTTTATCGAAACACTGATGACTATTTCGAAGCCACTTCAGGCTCCCATCTGGACCTGTAAAAACTTATCAATATTGAACAAAGAACAGTACAGTACAGGAAACAGGCCCTTCGGCCCTCCAAGCCTGTGCCACTCATTGGTCCAACTAGACCATTTGTTTGTATCCCTCCATTCCCAGTCTGCTCATGTGACTATCCGGGTAAGTCTTAAACGATCCCAGCGTGTCCGCCTCCACCACCCTACTTGGCAGACACACTCTAGGCCCCCACCACCCTCTGTGTAAAAAACATCCCTCTGATATCAGAGTTAAACCTCGCCCCTCTCACCTTGAACCTGTGACCCCTCGTGATCGTCACCCCCGACCTGGGAAAAAGTTTCCCACTGTTCACCCTATCCATACCCTTCATAATTTTATACACCTCTATTAGGTCTCCCCTCATTCTCCGTCTTTCCAGGGAGAACAACCCCAGTCTACCCAATCTCTCCTCATAACTAAGACCCTCCATACCAGGGAACATCCTGGTAAACCTTCTCTGTACTCTCTCCAAAGCCTCCACATCCTTCTGGTAGTGCGGCGACCAGAACTGGTCCCAGTGCTCCAAATGTGGCCTAACCAACATTCTATACAGTTCCAACATCAGACTCCAGCTTTTATACTCTATATCCCGTCCTGTAAAGACAAGCATGCCATATGCCTTCTTCACCACCCTCTCCACCTGTGCTGCCATCTTCAGGGATTGGTGAACATAGAACATAGAACATAGAACATAGAACATTACAGCACAAACAGGCCCTTCGGCCCTCGAGTTGCGCCGATCGCATCAACCCCACCAATCTATAGACCTATCTATAACCCCCAATCCCATTAAACCCCATATACTCATCCAGAAGTCTTTTAAAAGACCCCAGCGAGTTTGCCTCCACCACCGACGACGGCAGCCGATTCCAATCACTCACTACCCTCTGAGTGAAAAACTTACCCCTAACATCACCTCTGTACTTCCCTCCCCGCACCTTAAATCTGTGTCCTCTCGTAGCGACCATTTCAACCCGGGGAAATAGCCTCTGAGAGTCCACCCTATCTATTCCTCTCAACATTTTATAAACTTCTATCAGGTCGCCTCTCAACCTTCGCCTCTCCAGGGAAAAGAGTCCCAGCTCCCTCAACCTATCTTCATAAGGCATGCCTCCCAGTCCAGGCAACATCCTTGTAAATCTCCTCTGCACCCTTTCAATAGCTTCTACGTCTTTCCTATAGTGAGGCGACCAGAACTGCGCACAGTACTCCAAATGAGGCCTGACGAGGGTCCTGTAAAGTTGCAGCATTACCTCCCGACTCCTAAACTCAATCCCCCGATTAATGAAGGCCAGTACACCATACGCCTTCTTGACCACCTCCTCCACCTGCGAGGCCGATTTAAGAGTCCTGTGAACCCGGACCCCGAGATCCTTCTGCTCTTCAACGCTACTAAGACCCCTGCCCTTAATAGTGTACTCGTTCATCCCGTTGGTTCTGCCAAAATGGACTACTACACATTTATCCGCGTTGAAGTCCATCTGCCACTTCTCCGCCCATTCCTGCATCCTATCTATGTCCTGCTGCAACTTTTGACATCCTTCCAGACCATCCACAACACCGCCGACCTTCGTGTCATCAGCGAACTTGCTAACCCATCCCTCCACTTCCTCATCCAGGTCATTTATGAAAATGACAAACAACAAGGGTCCCAGAACAGATCCCTGGGGCACCCCACTGGTGACTGACCTCCATTCCGAAAAAAACTTGCACACCCAGGTCCCTCTGTGTTTCTATACTCTTGATGGCCCTGCCATTTATTGTATAACTTCCCCCTACATTAGTTCTTCCAAAATTCATCACTTCGCATTTACCTGCATTAAATTCCATCTGCCATTTCTCTGCCCAATTTTCCAGCCTATCGATATCCTGCTGTATTGTCGGACAATGTTCGTAGCTGTCCGCAAGTCCAGCCATCTTCGTGTCATCTGCAAACTTGCTGATCACACCAGTTACACCTTCTTCCAGATCATTTATATATATCACAAATAGCAGAGGTCCCAGTACAGATTTGCTTCTAATTTTCACCCCTCTTCACCTTCACATGAACCACTCTGACACTTTTCTTCCCTTCCTTGACCGCTCTGTCTCTATTTTAACATAAGAACATAAGAAATAGGAGCAGGAGTAGGCCATCTAGCCCTTCGAGCCTGCCCCGCCATTCAATAAGATCATGGCTGATCTGTCGCTGCTCAGTTCCACTTTCCCGCTTTCTCCCCATAACCCTTAATCCCCTCTCTTATCAAAAACCCATCAATCCGCGTCTTAAAAATATTTAGCGAGGCAGCCTCCACCACTTCGTCAGAGAATTCCAGAGATTCACCACCCTTTGAGTGAAGAAGTTCCTCCTCAACTCCGTTCTAAACCGTCCCCCCCTTTATCTTGAGGCTGTGCCCTCTAGTCCTACTGTCTTTTTTGAGCGGGGTCTCTCCACCTCTATCCTATCCATCCCATTCATCATCTTATCCGTCTCAATGAGATCTCTCCTCATTCTTCTAAACTCCAATGAGTACAAGCCTAGTTCATTCAGCCTCTCCTCATAGCTCAACCCCCTCAACTCCGGTATCAGCCTAGTAAACCTCCTCTGCACTCCCTCCAAGGCCAAAATATCTTTGCGCAGGTGCGGCGCCCAAAACTGCACACAGTACTCCAGCTGCGGCCTCACCAATGCCCTATACAGCTGCAGCAAGACCTCCCTACTTTTATATTCAATCCCCCTCGCTATGAAGGCCAGCATCCCATTCGCCTTCCTGACCACCTGCTGCACCTGCAAGCTGGGTTTTTGCGACTCATGCACAAGGACCCCGAGGTCCCTCTGCACCGTCGCCTGCTGCAGTTTTTCGCCACGTAAGTAATAGTCCTTCCTACCATTCCTCCTACCAACATTAAATTCCATTTGCCATTTCCTGGCCCATTTGCCCAGCCTATCTAGATCCTTCTGCAGATTCTCCACACCCTCCACACAATTTGCCGTTCCCTCAATCTTGGTGCTATCAGCAAATTTCGACACCCTACACTCGGTTCCCTCCTCCAGATCATCTATATAAATGGTAAAAAGCTGAGGCACCTGTTCATTAGAATCCATTACAAACCCTCGTACTCTCACAACTACCTTGACTACAACTCTTTGCAGTTCACATCCTAAAAGGACTCCATCCAATTCTCTCAGTTCCTTCATTCCAATCTTTGTGTCATTAGCAAATTTACTAATCCTAACCCCTCTGTAGTCATCAATGTCATTTATATAAATGACGAATAATAGGGGGCCCAACACAGATCCCCGTGATACGGCCACTGAACTTTGGTTCCCAGTCATTAAAGCAACCTTCTGTCATCACTCTCTGTTTCCTCCCCCTGAGCCAATTTTGTTCCAGCTGTTCTTTGAGATTGTTCAAAGAGAACAAAGAACAAAGAAAATTCCAGCACAGGAACAGGCCCTTCGGCCCTCCAAGCCTGCACCAACCATGCTGCCCACCTGAACTAAAACCCTCGACCCTTCCTGGGACAGTATCCCTCTATTCCCAACCTATTCATGTAATTGTCAAGATGCCCCTTAAAACTCACTAAGGTATCTGTTTCCACTCCCTCCCCCGGCAGCGAGTTCCAGGCACCCACCCCCCTCTGTGTAAAAAATCAGCATTGAACATCTCCTTTAAACCTTGCCCCTCGCACCTTAAACCTGTGTCCGCTGGTAATTGACTCTTCCACCCTGGTAAAAAGTTTCCGACTATCCATTCTGTCCGTGCCTGTCATAATCTTGTAAACTTCTATCAGGTCACCCCTAAACTGCCATTGTTCCAGTGAGAACAAACGGAATTTCCTCGTAGCTGATGCCAGGCACCATCCTGGTAAATCTTTTCTGTACACTCTCCAAAGCCTCCACATCCTTCTGGTAGTGTGACGACCAGAATTGAACATTATATTCCAAGTGCAACCTCATTAAGTTCTATAAAGCATCAACATAACAATTTTTAAACTCAGTGCCCCAGCCGATGAAGGCAAGCATGCCGTATGCCTTCCTGACTACTTTCTCCATCTGCATTGCCACTTTCAGTGACCTGTGTACCTGTACACCCAGATCCCTCTGCCCATCAATACTCTTAAGGGTTCAGTAAAGTATTGTGTATTTCCCATCTATTTTAGCTCTTCCAAAATGCAATACCTCACATTTGTCTGCATTAAACTCCATCTGCCATCTCTCTGCCCAAGTCTCCAACTGATCTATATCCTGCTGTATCCTCTGATGGTCCTCATCGCTATCCACAAATCCACCAATCTTTGTGTCATCTGCAAACTTACTGATCAAACCAGTTACATTTTCCTCCACATCATTTATATATATTACCAACAGCAAAGGTCCCAACACTGGTCTCTGAGAAACGTCACTTGTCACAGCCCTTCATTCAGAAATGCACCTTTCCACTTGCGGTGAAGGATCCTCTTGGAGAGAGTGATCATTGTATGGTAGAGCTTCTGGTGCAGATGGAGGAGGAGAAAGTGGGTTCCCGGACACGCGTCCTTTGTTTGAATAGAGGGGAGTATGGTAGGATGAGAGAAGAATTGGCGAATGTGGACTGGGGGAACGCGTTGGAAGGTAGGTCTGCTGAGGAGCAGTGGAGGATCTTTAAGGAGATCTTTCTTGGTGCTCAGCAGAAATTTATTCCGATGGTTAAAAAGGACAGTAGGAGGAGAGGTAATAAGCCGTGGATAACGAAGGAGGTGAAGGAAAGTGTTAAATTCAAAGCGGAGGAGTTTAGAGTAGCTAAGAGCAGTGGGCGAGAAGAGGATTGGGAAAGGTTTAAATGTCATCAAAGATTGACAAAGAAATTGATAAAGGAGGGTAGGAGAAGCTATGAGGCTGGGCTAGCACTTAATATAAAAAAGGATAGCAAGAGTTTTTATAAATATATAAAAAGGAAGAGGCTGGCTAGGGTAAACGTTGGTCCTTTAGAGGATGAGAAAGGGGAGCTAGTGGTAGGGGATAGGGATATGGCTAAGGTCTTGAATAACTTCTTTGTTTCTGTCTTCACGGAGGAGGACGTGAATAATTTGCCGGCTGTTAGCGATGGAAAGGTGGTAGGAATGGAGTGTCTTAATGACATTACTGTTACTAGAGAGGTGGTGCTCGACAGACTGGAGGGGCTGATTGTGGACAAGTCCCCAGGACCGGATGGAATGCATCCGAGGGTTCTGAAAGAAATGGCGGAGGTGATAGTGGATGCCTTGGTTGTTATTTTCCAGACGTCGCTGGATTCCGGGGAAGTGCCGGAAGATTGGAAAACGGCTAATGTTACGCCGTTGTTTAAGAAGGGTGCCAGGCAAAAGGCAGGGAATTATAGGCCGGTTAGTTTAACGTCTGTGGTAGGTAAAATGTTAGAAACCGTCATTAAGGAGGAAATAGCGAGGCATCTTGAGGGGAATTGCTTGATAGGGCGGACGCAACACGGTTTCATTAAAGGGAAGTCGTGTCTGACAAATTTACTGGAGTTCTATGAGGATGTGTCTAGGGCAGTGGATGGAGGAGAGCCGGTGGATGTGGTCTTTCTGGATTTTCAGAAGGCGTTTGACAAGGTACCTCACAAGAGG
This sequence comes from Prionace glauca, assembly GCA_037974335.1. Classification (NCBI taxonomy): domain Eukaryota; kingdom Metazoa; phylum Chordata; class Chondrichthyes; order Carcharhiniformes; family Carcharhinidae; genus Prionace; species Prionace glauca. The sequence goes on from CM075734.1 coordinate 87,664,023, forward strand.
TTATTGCAGAAGGTCAGGGGACATGGAGTTGGGGGTAGGGTGTTAGCGTGGATAGAGGATTGGTTGTCAAATAGGAGGCAGAGAGTGGGGGTCAATGGATGCTATTCGGATTGGCGGTTGGTGACTAGTGGGGTGCCCCAGGGGTCGGTGCTGGGGCCTCAGCTATTTGCCATTTATATAGATGATCTGGAGGAGGGAACCGAGTGCAGGGTGTCGAAATTTGCTGATGACACCAAGATTGGGGGAAAGGCAAATTGTGCGGAGGGTGTGGAGAGTCTGCAGAAGGATCTAGATAGGCTGGGCGAATGGGCCAGGAAATGGCAAATGGAATTTAATGTTGGCAAGTGTGAGGTGGTCCACTTTGGTAGGAGGAATGGTAGGAAGGACTATTACTTACGGGGCGAAAAACTGCAGCAGGCGACGGTGCAGAGGGACCTCGGGGTCCTTGTGATGAGTCGCAAAAACCCAGCTTGCAGGTGCAGCAGGTGGTCAGGAAGGCGAATGGGATGCTGGCCTTCATAGCGAAGGGGATTGAATATAAAAGTAGGGAGGTCTTGCTGCAGCTGTATAGGGCATTGGTGAGGCCGCAGCTGGAGTACTGTGTGCAGTTTTGGGCGCCGCACCTGCGCAAGGATATTTTGGCCCTGGAGGGAGTGCAGAGGAGGTTTACTCGGCTGATACCGGAGTTGAGGGGATTGAGCTATGAGGAGAGGCTGAATAAACTAGGCTTGTACTCGTTAGAGTTTAGAAGAATGAGGGGAGATCTCATTGAGACGTATAAGATGATGAATGGGATGGATAGGATAGAGGTGGAGAGACTGTTCCCGCTCAAAAAAGACAGTAGGACGAGGGGGCACAGCCTCAAGATAAAGGGGGGGTGGTTTAGAACAGAGTTGAGGAGGAACTTCTTCACTCAAAGGGTGGTGAATCTCTGGAATTCTCTGCCCGTTGAAGTGGTGGAGGCTGCCTCGCTAAATATTTTTAAGAAACGGGTTGATGGGTTTTTGATAAGAGAAGGGATTAAGGGTTATGGGGAGAGGACGGGAAGGTGGAGCTGAGTCACGACAGATCAGCCATGATCTTATTGAATGGCGGGGCAGGCTCGAAGGGCCAGATGGCCTACTCCTGCTCCTATTTCTTATGTTCTTATGTTCTTATGTTCTTAATCCACTTTATTAAATTGACCCATATTACCCTGTATCCCATGTAAAGAAGGTAAATTCACAAGTCTCCCATGTGGGACCCTGTCAAAGGCTTTGCTGAAATCCACATAAACTACATCAACTACGCTACCCTTGTCTACACACCTGGCCACCTCCTCAAAAAATCCAGTCCAATTTGTTAGGCATGACTCCCTCTGATGAAGCCATGCTAGCTATCCCTAATCAAGCTTTGCCTCTCCAAGTGGAGATCGATCTTTTCAGAAGCTTCTCTAATAGATTCCCTACCACTGACTCACTGGTCCAGAGTTATCAAAAGAGAAAATGCTGGAAAATCTCAGCGGGTCTGGCAGCATCTGTAATTTCGGGTCCAGATGACCCTTCGTCAAAGCTTGGTCTGTTCCCTAGTTTATCTCTACAACCTTTGTTAAATAATGGACCTACATTAGCTATTCTCCAGTCATCTGGTACCTTCCTCGTAAGAACTCTCACAGTGAACAGGAATAGTCAGCACAGCTTTGTCAAGGGCAGGTCGTGCCTTACGAGCCTAGATGAATTCTTTGAAAATGTGACTGAACAAATTGACGAAGGAAGAGCTGTGGATGTGGTTTACATGAATTTCAGCAAGGCGTTTGATAAGGTCCCCCATGCAAGACTTCTTGAGAAGGTGAGAGGGCATGGGATCCAAGGGCCTTTGGCCTTGTGGATCCAGAACTGGCTTGCCTGCAGACATGATGTGGGAATGCCGGCGTTGGACTGGCATAAACACAGTAAAAAGTCTGACAACACCAGGTTTTAGTCCAACCTATTTATTTGATAATATACTCACAAGCTTTCGGGATTAGTCCCTTTGTCAGGTGAATGGAGAGTTCTGGCCTCAGACAGAGCATATAAAGCACAGACAGTTTAGAGATTACTGATTTGCATTCTAATCAGTAATCTGTAAACTGTCTGTGCTTTATATGCTCTGTCTGAGGCCAGAACTCTCCATTCACCTGACAAAGGGGCTAATCCCGAAAGCTTGTGAGTATATTATCAAATAAATAGGTTGGACTAAAACCTGGTGTTGTCAGACTTTTTACTGTTGCCTGCAGAAGGCAGAGAGTGGTTGTGGATGGGTCTTTTTCTGTATGGAGATCAGTCACCAGTGGGGTGCCCCAGGGATCTGTTCTAGGACCCTTGCTGTTTGTCATTTTCATAAATGACCTGGATGAGGAAGTGGAGGGAGGGGTTAGTAAGTTTGTCAATGATACAAAGGTTGGTGGTGTTGTGGATGGTCTGGAGGGATGTCAGAAGTTGCAGCGTGACACAGATAGGCAGAGAAGTGGCAGATGGACTTCAACACGGATAAATGTGTAGTGGTCCATTTTGGCAGGACCAAAGGAATGCAGGAGTACAATGTCAACGGTAGGAGTCTTAGCTGTGTTCAGGAGCAGAAGGATCTTGGGGTCCGGGTCCACAGGACTCTTAAATCAGCCTCGCAGGTGGAGGATGTGGTCAAGAAGGTGTATGGTGTACTGGCCTTCATTAATCGAGGGATTGAGTTGAGGAGTCGGGAGGTAATGCTGCAACTTTATAAGACCCTTGTCAGACCCCACTTAGGGTACTGTGCGCAGTTCTGGTCGCCTCACTACAGGAAGGATGTGGAAGCTATCGAAAGGGTGCAGAGGAGATTTACAAGGATGTTGCTTGGACTGGGAGGCATGCCTTATGAAGATAGGTTGAGGGAGCTGGGACTCTTTTCCCTAGAGAGGCGAAGGTTGAGAGGCGACCTGATAGAGGTTTATAAAATGTTGAGAGGAATAGATAGGGTGGATTCTCAGAGGCTATTTCCCTGGGTTGAAATGGTCGCTACGAGAGGACACAGATTTAAGGTGCTGGGAAGCAAGTACAGAGGTGATGTTAGGGGTAAGTTTTTCACTCAGAGGGTGGTGAGTGAATGGAATCGGCTGCCGTCAGTGGTGGTAGAGGCGAACTCGCTGGGGTCTTTTAAGAGACTTCTGGGTGAGTATATGGGATCTAATGGGATTGGGAGTTACAGATATTTCTATGGCTTGGTAGGTACAGATGTGATAGGCGCAACTCGTGGGCCGAAGGGCCTGTTTGTGCTGTAGTGTTCTATGTTCTAATACCTAGTTAAAGTCCAACAGGTTTATTTGATAGCAAATGCCACGAGCTTTCAGAGCACTGCTCCTTCGTCAGATAAGTGGGAGTTCTATCCACAAACAGGGCCTATAAAGACACAAACTCAATTTACAGAATAATGATTGGAATGCAAATCTTTACAGCTAAACAAGTCTTAAAGGTACAGACAATGTGAATGGAGAGAGCATTAAGCACAGATTAAAGAGATGTACAACATAGAACACTACAGCACAAACAGGCCCTTCGGCCCACAAGTTGCACCGATCATATCCATACCTACCAGGCCTATCCACAACTCTCAATCCCATTAAATCCCATATACTCATCCAGAAGTCTTTTAAAAATCCCCAGTGAGTTCGCCTCCACCACCACTGATGGCAGCCGATTCCACCTACTCATCACCCTCTGAGTGAAGAATGTGTATTGTCTTCAAACAGGACAGTGCTTAGTGCTCTCTCCATTCACATTGTCTGTACCTTTAAGACTTGTTTAGCTGTAAAGATTTGCATTCCAATCATTATTCTGTAAATTGAGTTTGTGTCTTTAAAGGCCCTGTTTATGAACAGAATTCCCACCCACCTGACAAAGGCTCTGCCCCAAAAGCTCGTGGGCTTTGCTACCAAATAAACCTATTGGACTTTAACCGGGTGTTGTGAGACTTCTTACTGTCTTTATCCCAGTCCAACGCCACATCAGGCCTTCCCCGTGACCAGAGAGGAATTGAAAATTTGGGTCAGAGCCCCTGCAATCTCTTCCCTTGCTTTCCACAGCAGCTTAGGGCACAATTCATCTGGACCTGGAGATGTATCCACTTTTAAGGCCACCAACACCTACAATACCTTTTCCTTCCCAATGTCAATTTACTCAAGAACCTCAGTCCCTTTGCCTGAATTCCAGACCATCGTCCTCATTCTCTTGGGTGATGACAGATGTAAAGTATTCATTCAACACTCTGCCAATGCCCTCTGCCTCTACCCGCAGATTGCTGCCTTGGTCCCGAATGGGCCCTACTCTTTCCCTGGTTATCGTCTCTCCATTGATACATTTAAAGAATTATTTTGGGATTTTCCCAGCGCTTTCTCGTATCCCCTCTTTACTCTCCTAATTACTTTCTTAAGTGCTACCCTGCACTTTTATACCTCACTAATGCCTCCACTGATTTGATCCTATTGCACTTTTTAAAAGCCTTACTTTTCCCTCTCATTGTATCCTAAATATCTCTGGTCATCTGCAGTTCTCCAGGCTTGTTATTCTGACCTATCCCCCCAGAGGCAACACGCTGGGCTTGCACCCCACCTCCCACACCCCCATTTCCTTTCTGATTGCCCTTACCCCCTCATTGTTCTTCTGTAGATTTTCCCATTAATAGCTGTTCCCAGTCTATCTTGGCCAGATCCTGTCTTATTTTACAAAAATCTGCTCTCTTCCATTCCGAAACATTTTACTTTTGCAGCTTGTCTATTTCCTTGACCATTACATAGAACATAGAACATAGAACATTACAGCGCAGAACAGGCCCTTCGGCCCACGATGTTGCGCCGACCAGTTACAAAACAATGACCCACTAGCCTAAACCAATCCCTTTACAAGCTTAAATTGTACCATGTTGTGATCGCTTTCACTAAAATGCTCCCCCACTACTACTTGAATCTCTTGCTTCATTCCCCAGAATCGTGTCCAGTACAGCTCCCTCCCTTGTTTGACCCTGCACATATCAATTTAAAAAGTTCTCAAGAAATCTGCTCTTTTATTTATTTGTTTATTCCTATTTGCCACAGATAGAGAATTACGGACAAGGGAAATTTCACAGTAACTTCACTGCAGCATTAATGTGAGCCTTACTTGTGATTCATAAATGAACTTTAAACCATGGCTTCCAAGTGAAATTAGAGATAGTATCAGATTCAAGGAAGAAGAATGCAAATTGGCAGGTAAAGGCAAAAGGTTAGGAGAATTGAGAGCAGTTTAAAATTCAGCAAAAGAGGACCAAGGGATTGATAAAGAAGGGAAAAATAGAGTCTGAAAGTAAGCTAGCAGGGAACAGAAAAACTGACTGTAAAAGTTCATGTACATATGTAAAGAGAAAAAGGTTGACAAAAACAAATATAGACCCCTACAGTCAGAAACAGGAGAATTCATAATGTAGAATAAAGGTATCACTGAGGAATTAAATTTGTTCTTTGCTTTAGTCTTCACAAAGGAAGACATGAATAATGTACCAGAAATGCTGAGAGAAACAAGTTTTAGTGAGGAGCTGAAGGAAATCAGCATTAGTAAAGAAATAGTTTTGGGAAATTGATGAGTTTGAATGTGGATAAATCTCCAGGTCCTGATAATCTTCATCCCAGAGTACTTAAGGAAGTGGCCCTGGAATTAGTTGATCCATTGGTGGTTATTTTCCAAAATTCTTTGGACTCTGGACTGGTTCCTACAGATTGGAGGGTAGTTAATGTAAGCCCAGTATTCAAAAAGGGACTTAGGGAGAAAACAAGGAACTACAGACCAGTGAGGTTAACGTCAGTATTAGGGAAGTTGCTAGAGTCCATTATCAAGGATTTCATACTATAGCATTTGGAAGGCAGTGGGATAATCAAACAAAACCAGCATGGATTTACGAAAGGGAAATCGTACTTGATGAATTTATTGGAATTTTTTGAGGATGTAACTTGTAGAATTGACCAGGGAGAACCAGTGGATGTGGTTTGTTTACACTTTCAGAAGGTCTTTTCTCCCTGGAGAGACGAACGCTGAGAAGTGATCTGATAGAAGTTTATAAAATGTTGAGAGGAATAGATAGGGTGGACTCTCAGAGGCTATTTCCCCGGGTTGAAATGGTCGCGACGAGAGGACACAGGTTTAAGGTGCTGGGAAGCAGGTACAGAGGAGATGTCAGGGGTAAGTTTTTCACTCAGAGGGTGGTGAGTGAGTGGAATCGGCTGCTGTCGGTGGTGGTGGAGGCAAATTTGATAGGGTCTTTTAAGAGACTTCTGGATGAATACATGGGACTTAGTAGGGTTGAGGGTTATAGGTAAGTCTAGTAGGTAGTGATGTGATTAGCGCACCTCGTGGGCCGAAGGGCCTGGTGGTGCTGTAGTTTTTCTCTGTCCTATGTTCTATGTTTTCAACAAGGTCTCACATAACAGACTATGAATTAAAGTTAAAGCATATGAGATTGTGGGCAATGTCTTAAGATGGATAGAAAGCTGGTTAGCAGATTGGAAGCAAAGAGTTGCCATAAATGGGTCTTTTTCTGATTGGCAGTCAGTGACTAGTGGGGTTCCATGGGGATCTGTGCTCTGATCCCAACTGTTCACATTATATATTAATGATTTGGAAGAGGGAACTGAATGTGTCATCTCCAAATTTGCAGATGATACTAAGTTGGGTGGGAGGGTGAGCTGTGAGGAGGATGCAAAGATGTTTCAGTGTGATTTAGACAGGCTGAGTGTGAGGGTATCTGCATGGCAGATGCAGCATAATGTGGATAAATGTGAGGTTATCCACCTTGGTAGCAATAATAGGAAGACAGATTATGACTTGAATGGATGTAAATTGAGAGAGGTGGCCCTTGTGCATCAGTCACTGAAAGTAGACACGCAGGTACAGCAGGCAGGAAAGAAGGCAAATGGTACAGCACAGAAACAGGCCCTTTGCCCTCCAATCCTGCGCCTAAACCAAAACCGGATGCACCTCACAGAGTCCATATTCTTCCATTCCCATCATATTCATGTATTCATCTAGTTGCCCCTTAAATTCCACTATCATACCTGCAGTCACCACTTCCCTGGGCAGTGCGTTCCAGACATTCATCTCCCTCTGTGTAAAAAAAAAACTTGCCTTGCACATCTCCTCTAAACTGTTCCCCACGCACCTCTAGTACTTGACTTTTCTATCCTGGGAAAAAGAATTTGACAATCCACTCTGTCCACGCCACTCATAATCTTGTAAACCTCTATCAGGTCACCCCTCAACGTCCATCGTTCCAGTGAGAACAAACCAAGTTTCTCCAACCTCTCCTCATAGCTAATACCCTCCAGACCAGGCAACATCCTGGTAAACCTCTTCTGTACCCTATCCAAAGTCTCCACATTCTTCTGGTAGTGTGGCGACCAGAATTGAACATTATATTCGAGATGAGGCTTAAGTAAGGTTTTGTATATTTGCACCATGGCCTGCCAATTTTTATACTCATGCCCCAACCGATGAAGGTAAGCATGGCGTATGCCTTCTTGACTACTTTATCCACCTGCGTTGCCACTTTCAGTGATCAGTGGACATTTACGCCCAGATCTCTCTGCCTGTCAATACTCCTAAGGGTTTTACCATTTACTGTATAATTCCTACATGCATTGGACTTTCCAAAATGCATTATCTCGCATTTGTCCAGATTAAATTCCATCTGCCATTTCTTTGCCCAAGTCTCCAACTGGTCTATATCTTGCTATACCCTTTGACAATCCTCTTCACTATCCACAACTCCACCGATTTTTGTGTCCTCTGCAAACTTACTAATCAGATCAGCTACATTTTCCTCTAATTTATTCATATATACTATAAACAGTAAAGGTCCCAAAACTGATCCTTGTGGAATACCACAAGCCTCAGCCTTCCATTCAGAAAAAGGCCCCTTTGCTCCTATTCTCTGTATTCTATGGCCATGATGTGGGTATGCCGGCGTTGGACTGGCGTAAACACAGTAAAAAGTCTGACAACACCAGGTTTTAGTCCAACCTATTTATTTGATAATATACTCACAAGCTTTTGGGGTTAGCCTCTTCGTCAGGTGAATGGAGAGTTACATGTGAGGATTCGCATTCTAATCAGCAATCTCTAAACTGTCTGTGCTTTATATGCTCTGTCTGAGGCCAGAACTCTCCATTCACCTGATGAAGGGGCTAACCCCGAAAGCTTGTGAGTATATTATCGAATAAATAGATTGGACTAAAACCTGGTGTTGTCAGACGTTCTATGGCCCAGCCAGCTCTGTATCCATCTTCCCAGCTCTCCTCTGATCCCATGTGACTTCAGCTTTCATATCAGTCTACCATGAGGTACCTTGTCAGAAACCTTACTGAAGTCCATGTAGACAACATCCACTGCCTTTCCCTCATCTATTGTCTTTATCACTTCCTCAAAATACTCGATCAAGTTAGTGAGACACAACCTCCCCTACACAAAACCATGCTGTCTATCACTAATAAGTTCATTTGTTTCCAAATGTGAATAAATCCTGTCCCAAAGAACCTTTTCCAATAATTTCCCTTTTGCTGACGTAAGGCTCACCGGCCTATAATTTGCTAGATTATTCCTGCTGCCACTCTCAAACAATGGAACAACATTGCCTATCCTCCAGTCCTTTGGAACTTCACTTGTAGCCAATGAGTATTCAAAGATTTCTGTCAAGGGCCCAGCAATTTCCACCTTTGCCTCCCTTAGTATTCTGGGGTAGATCCCATCAGGCCCTAGGACTTATCTACTTTAATGCTTTTTAAGATGCCCAATACCTCCTCATTTTCATATTGTCATGGCCCAGAATATCTACACATCCTACCCTAAGCTTCCTAGGTATGTTGACCTTCATAGCGAGATGATTTGAATATAGAGATAGGGATGATTTGCTGCAATTATATAGGGTGTTGGTGAGGCCACCACTTGGAGTATTGTGTGCAGTTTTGGCCTCCTTATCTGAGGAAAGATGTCCTTGCTATAGAGGGAGTACAGTAAAGGTCTACCAGGATGATTCCCAGGATGGCAGGTCTGTCATATGAGGAGAGATTAAGTCAGCTAGGATTATATTCACTGGAGTTCAGAACAGTGAGCTTTAATTTTGCTCATTAAAATAGAAACATGTAAAATTCTAACAGGGTTAGACAAGGTAGATTCAGAAAGAATGTTCCCAGTGGTGGGGGAGTCCAGAACTAGGAATCATAGTTTGAGGATAAGAGATAAACCTTTCAGAACAGAGCTGAGGAGAAATCTCTTCACCAAGAGGGTGGTGAATGTAAGAACATAAGAAATAGGAGCAGGAGTAGGCCATCTAGCCCTTCGAGCCTGCCCCGCCATTCAATAAGATCATGGCTGATGTGAAGTGGATCAGATTCACTTTCCCACTTTCTCCCCATAACCCTTAATTCCCCTGTCTATCAGAAACCTATCTACCCGTGACTTAAATATATTCAGCGAGGCAGCCTCCACCACTTCAACAGGCAGAGAATCCCAGAGATTCGCCACCCTTTGAGTGAAGAAGTTCCTCCTCAACTCCGATCTAAACTGCCCCCCCTTTATCTTGAGGCTGTACCCTCTAATCCTGCTGTCCTTTCTGAGTGGAAAGAATCTCTCTACCTCTACCCTATCCATCCCCTTCATTATCTTATACGTCTCTATAAGATCCCCCCTCATCCTTCTAAACTCCAACGAGTACAGACTCAGTCTATTCAGTCTCTCTTCATAGTCCAACCCCCTCAACTCCGGTATCAGCCTAATGAACCTCCTCTGCACTCCCTCCAAGGCCAAAATATCCTTCCACAAGTGCAGCAACCAAAACTGCACACAGTACTCCAGCTGCGGCCTCACCAATGCCCTGTACAGTTGCAGCAAGACCTCCCTACTTTTATATTCAATCCCCCTCGCTATAAAGGCCAGCATCCCATTCGCCTTCCTGATCACCTGCTGCACCTGCAGATTGGGTTTTTGCGACTCATGCACAAGGACCCCCAGGTCCCTCTGCACCGTAGCATGCTGCAGCTTTTCGTCTTTTAAATAATAATCCCTCCTCTTATTTCTACCAAAGTGGATAACCTCACACTTGCTAACATTATACTCCATCTGCCAGGTCCTCGCCCACTCGCTCAGCCTATCCAGATCCCTCTGCAGACTTCCCGCATCCTCCATGTAATTTGCTTTTCCACTCATCTTCGTGTCATCAGCAAATTTCGTTACCCTACACTCAGCCCCCTCCTCCAGATCATCTATATAAATGGTAAACAGTTGAGGCCCCAGCACCGACCCCTGGGGCACTCCACTAGTCACCAACCACCAATCCGAATAGCACCCATTGACCCCCACTCTCTGCTTCCTATTAGATAGCCAATCCTCAATCCACGCTAACACCTTACCCCCAACTCCGTGTACCCTAACCTACTGCAGCAACCTTTTGTGATGCACCTTATCAAACGCCTTCTGGAAATCTAAAAACACCACATCCACCGGTTCCCCTCTGTCTACCGCACTAGTCACATCCTCATAGAAATCCGATAAATTCGTTCAACACGACTTCCCCTTAACGAATCCGTGCTGCGTCTGCTCTATCAAACCATTCTTCTCTAGGTGCTTTGCTCTTTCTTCTTTGATGACAGATTCTAGCATTTTTCCAACAACAGACGTTAAACTAACTAGCCTATAATTCCCTTTTTTCTGCGACCTTTTTTAAACAGCGGCGTAACATTAGCCGTTTTCCAATCTTCCGGCACTTCCCCGGAGTCCAGCGAATTTTGGTAAATAATCACTAAGGCATCCGCTATCACCTCTGCCATTTCCTTCAGAACCCTGGGATGCATTCCATCCGGTCCCGGGGACTTGTCCACCATCAGTCCCATTAGTCGATCAAGCACTACCTCTCTAGTGACAGTAATCACATTCAGGCCCTCAACTCCTACCATCCTTCTATCTTTAATATCCGGCAAACTATTTGTGTCCTCCTCCGTGAAGACCGAGGCAAAAAACTTATTTATGACCTCAGCCATTTCCTCAGCCCCCACCACTAAATCCCACCTCTCATCTTCTAAGGGTCCAACATTCACTTTAGCCAGTCTCCCCTTCTTTATATATTTGTAAAAATTTTACTGTCATTCTTTATATTTAGTGCTAGTTTAGCTTCATACTCTATCTTTCCTTTCTTTATCGCTTTCTTAGTCATTCTTCGTTGCTTTTTAAATCTTTCCCAATCTAATTGCCCACTATTTTTAGCCGCTCTGAATGCATCAGCTTTTCATTTAATACTCTCCTTTATTTCCTTAGCTAATCACGGCTGGTTATCCCCTCTCCTACAGTCCTTCTTTATCATCAGAATATATTTCTGCTGAGCACCGAAAAAGATTTCCTTAAAAATCCTCCACTGTTCCTCAGCAGTCCCACCAACCAATCTACGCCCCCAATCTACATTCGCCAATTCCTCACTCATCCTATCGTACTCCCTTCTGTTCAAAGAGAGGACACAGGTTCGGGACCCTACTTTCTCATCCTCCATCTGCATCAAAAACTCAACCATACAATGATCACTCGTCCCAAGAGGATCCCTCACAACAAGATCCCTAATTCTACCTGCCTCATTACACAACACCAGATCTAAGATAGCTCGCTCCCTCGTAGGTTCCATCACACACAGTTCAAGGAAACTATCCCGACAGCATTCCAAGAACTCTTCCTCGAGCCCACCACGTCTGACTTGGGTCAACCAATCAACATGCAGATTAAAATCCCCCTTAGTTATCGCTGTTCCATTTCTGCAGGCATCATTTATTTGTTTGTTTATAGCCCGACCCACCTCCAAGTTATTATTTGGGGGCCTGTAGACCACACCCACCAGCGTCTTCCTCCCCTTACTGTTCCTTATCTCCACCCACAACAATTCCACATTTTGCCCTTTGGAGCCGATATCTTCTGTGGAATTCACTACCACAGAATGTAGTTGAGGCCAAAACATTGTCTGATTTCAAGAAATTAAATACAGCTTTTGGGGCTAAAGGAATCAAAGGATATGGGGGGAAAGGGAATCAGGATATTGAATTTGATGATCAACCGTGATCAAAATGAATGGCGGAGCAGACTGGAAGGGCTGAATGGCCTAATCCTGCTTTTAGTTTCTATATTATGTTAACACCATGTATGTCCCACTTAATGTTGGGAAAATTGAAATCACCTAACATAATTTGTTAGCAAATGTCGTCCCCTTGTTCAAGAAGGGGAGTAGAGACAACCCTGATAATTATAGACCAGTGAGCTTTACATCTGTTGTGGGCAAAGTTTTGGAAAGGATTATAAGAGATAGGATTTATAATCATCTAGAAATAAATAATTTGATTAGGGATAGTCAGCATGGTTTTGTGAAGGGTAGGTCGTGTGTCACAAATCTTTTTGAGTTCATTGAGAAGGTGACCAAAGAGGTGGATGAGCGTAAAGTAGTTGGTGTGGTGTATATGGATTTCAGTGAAGCGTTTGATAAGGTTCTCCACAGTGAGCTATTACAGAAGATACAGAGGCATGGGATTGAGGGTGATTTAGCGGTTTGGATCAGAAATTGGCTAGCTGTAAGACGAGAGAGGGTGATGGTAGATGGAAAATGTTCATCCTGGTGTTCAGTTACTAGTGGTGTACCGCAGGGACCTGTTTTGGGGCCACTGCTATTTGTCATTTTTATAAATGACCTGGAGGGAGTAGAAGGATGGGTTAGTAAATTTACGGATGACGTTGTAATCAGTGGAGTTGTAGACAGTGAGGATGGATGTTGCAGGTTACAGAGGGACATAGATAAGCTGCAGAGCTGGGCTGAAAAGTGGCAAATGGAGTTTAATGCAGAAAAATGTGAAGTGATTCACTTTGGAAGGAGTAACAGGAATAGAGAGTACTGGGCTAATACTTGGTAGTGTGGTTGAGCAGAGAGATTGCAGTGTCCATGTGCTTGGATCCCTGAAAGTTGGCACCCAGGTTGATAAGGTTGTTAAGAAGGCGTACGGTGTGTTAGCTTTTATTGGTAGAGGGATTGAATTTCGGAGCCGTGAGGTCATGTTGCAATTGTACAAAACTCTGGTGCGGCCGCACTTGGAGTATTGCGTACAGTTCTGGTCACCGCATTATAAGAAAGATGTGGAGGTATTGGAAAGGGTGCAGAGGAGGTTTACCAGGATGTTGCCTGGTATGGTGGGAAGGTCTTATGAGGAAAGGTTGAGGGACTTGAGGCTGTTTTCGTTAGTAAGAAGGTGAAGAGGTGACTTAATAGAAGCATATAAAATGATCAGAGGATTAGATAGGGTGGACAGTGAGAGCCCTTTTTCCTCGGATAGAGATGGCTAACACGAGGGGGCATAGCTTTAAATTGAGGGGTGATAAATATAGGACAGATGTCGGAGGTACTCAGAGAGTAGTAAGGGCGTGGAATAAGGAGATGGTGGAGGCTGAGGGCAGACCTGATAGAAGAATATAAAATTGTACAAGGCATTGACAGGGTTGACAGTCAGAGTCTTTTTCCCAGAGTTGAAATGTTTAATACTAGGGGGCAAGCACTCAAGGTGAGAGGAGGGAAGTTCAAAGGAGGTGTGAGGGGCAGGTTTTTTTACACAGAGAGTGATAGGTATTTGGAATGCGCTGCCAGGGGTGGCAGTGGAGACAGATACAATAGAGACATTTAAGGGGCTTTTAGATAAGCCCATGAATATGCAAGGAATAGCAGGATATGGACCAAGAGCAGGCAGAAGGAATTAGTTTAATTTAGCCCCATAGTCAGTACAATATCGTGGGCCAAAGGGCCTGTTCCTGCGTTGTAGTGTAAATGTTCGATGACAGGTTGTTGTGTATGATCACATGTAGCTTTGAGAAATCTGAAGTAAACTATTGTTGCAATGGACTGACCATATTCATCTAGCATGTTCTTACAAATAGCCAAATATCATGTATAATTTTAGATGTGATCTAATGATCTGCTAAGAATTACATTTACGATCAGTTTCAGATTATTAGTCAGGCTCGCAATAGAACATAGAACATTACAGCGCAGAACGGGCCCTTCGGCCCACGATGTTGCGCCGACCAGTTACAAAACAATGACCCACTAGCCTATACCAATCCCTTTTCGTCCATAAACCTATCCACAGATCTCTTAAACGCCCCCAAACTAGGCGCATTTACAACTGCAGCTGGCAGGGCATTCCAGTCCCTCACCACCCTCTGTGTAAAGAACCTACCCCTGACATCCGTCCTATAACTACCCCCCCTTAATTTAAAGTCGTGCCCCCTCGTGCTAGCTTTCTCCATCCGAGGAAAAAGGCTATCACTATCTACCCTGTCTAAACCTCTAATCATCTTATAAGTTTCAATAAGGTCCCCTCTTAGCCGCCTTCTTTCCAGCGAAAACAACCCCAAATCTCTCAGTCTCTCCTCATAGGATCTCCCCTCCATACCAGGCAACATCCTGGTAAACCTCCTCTGCACCCTCTCCAAAGCCTCCACATCCTTCCTGTAATGTGGGGACCAGAACTGCACACAAAACTCCAAGTGCGGCCGCACCAGAGATGTGTACAGTTGCATCATGACGCTGCGACTCCTAAATTCAATCCCCCTAACAATAAACGCCAAGACACCGTATGCCTTCTTAACAACCTTATCTACTTGATTCCCAACTTTCAGGGATCTATGTACACATACACCTAGATCCCTCTGCTCCTCCACACTATTCAAAGTCCTCCCGTTAGCCCTATACTCAACACATCTGTTATTCCTACCGAAATGAATTACCTCACACTTCTCCACATTAAACTCCATCCGCCACCTCGCAGCCCAGCTCTGCAACCTTTCTAAGTCACCCTGCAAACTATGACACCCTTCCTCACAATCTACCACACCTCCGACTTTGGTGTCATCAGCAAACTTACTAATCCACCCAACTATACCCTCATCCAGATCATTAATAAAAATTACAAACAGCAGTGGCCCCAAAACAGATCCCTGAGGCACACCACTCGTAACCGAACTCCATGACGAATATTTACCATCAACCACCACCCTCTGTCTCCTGTCTGCTAGCCAATTCCTGATCCAATTACCTAGATCACCCCCAATCCCATACATCTGCATTTTCTGCAGAAGCCTACCATGATGAACCTTATCAAACGCCTTGCTAAAATCCATATACACCACATCAACTGCCTCACCCCCATCCACCTCTTTGGTCACTTTCTCACAGAACTCGATAAGGTTAGTAAGGCACGACCTACCCTCCACAAAACCATGCTGACTGTCTCTAATCAACTCATTACTCTCCAAATAACTATAAATCCTGTCTCTAATAATCCTTTCCAAAACCTTACGCACCACAGAAGTAAGACTCACCGGTCTATAATTCCCGGGGAAGTCTCTTCTCCCCTTCTTAAACAATGGGACAACATTTGCTGTCCTCCAATCTTTCGGTACTATACCGGTGACCAACAACGACCTGAAGATCAGAGCCAGAGGCTTCGCAAGCAATGGTGCTAATACTTGCTGGAAGCTACATATGTTGATGCACAGGGCCCAATACTCTGCAGGCAAAAGGAGCATGTCCAGGCATTTCACCTTTGTTTAAAAATGAAACAAAAGCATTTGGAATCATTGTTCCCTGATGCATTCTCCATTGCAGAACCTCAACCAATCAGAGTGGACTTGCCAACCAATCAGCACTGCTAAATTGCTCCCTTTGAAATTTGGCCTTATTGGATCACCCTGTTAAGTGCAAGATGGAAAGTTTAAATTTCATGCTGAGAAAGGTTTTTTAAATATGTCTGCATTATTTTCAGAAAGTATGTTCAGTCGATATCAAAAATTTATAGGCAAGTAGTTTTACACACACCTCAGGAAGAGAAGCAAAATATTGTGACTTGTTTTCATCCAATGTTTTCAGAGATTCCACACAAACCGCAGAGATTGAAGCATTATCAAGAAATTATTGCCGTCCTCCCAAGAGTCAACAGAATGACGCTTGCTGCTCTGATTGGTCACTTGTACAGGTTAGTCCAGTTTAGTTTGTTAGTTGTTTAAGCTGGAGGCTTTTAAACAATAACTCTCGCAGCATTGTGAGATCTTGGATAAAGTTTTCAGGAACTGCTATCACCAACATTGATGCTGCATCAGAATAGCTTCCAAAAGCATGCTTTTCACTAAACTTAACTGTAAAATCCGAAGGCTGAAATGCAAGCTCAAAAACCCTCTCTGCAACATGGTAATCAGATTTCTAATTGGATCATGCATTTGTCCCATCTGACTCTACAAACGTCTCTCTTTTCTTACTCCTTTCACTTTCTGAATGAAAGTGAAGTGTTATAGACACAGCTCTGCTGAAATATCATCAGCTGTGCCCTCTACTTCTGGTTTCCTTTCTGAGCGGGAAGAATTGCTCTACCTCTACCCTATCCATCCCCTTCATTATCTTGTAAGTCTCTAAAAGATCCCCCCTCAGCCTTCTAAACTCCAACGAGTACAGGCCCAGTCTATTTAATCTCTCCTCATAAGCTAACACCCTCATCTCTGGTATCAGTCTGGTGAACCTTCTCTGTACCCCCTCCAAGGCCAAAATATCCTTGCGCAAGTACAGTGACCAAAACTGCACACAGTACTCCAGCTGCGGCCTCACCAGTGCCCTGTACAGTTACAGCAAGACCTCTCTGCTTTTATATTCTATCTCCCTCGCTATAAAGGCCAACATCCCATTCGCCTTCCTGATCACCTGCTGCACCTGCAGACTGGGTTTTTTGCGATTCGTGCACAAGGACCCCCAGGTCCCTCTGCACCTCGTCATGGAGTTCGGTTACGAGTGGTGTGCCTCAGGGATCTGTTTTGGGGCCACTGCTGTTTGTAATTTTTATTAATGATCTGGATGAGGGTATAGTTGGGTGGATTAGTAAGTTTGCTGATGACACCAAAGTTGGAGGTGTGGTAGATAGTGAGGAAGGATAGTGTCATAGTTTGCAGGGTGATTTAGAAAGGTTGCAGAGCTGGGCTGCGAGGTGGCGGATGGAGTTTAATGTGGAGAAGTGTGAGGTAATTCATTTCGGTAGGAATAACAGATGTGTTGAGTATAGGGCTAACGGGAGGACTTTGAATAGTGTGGAGGAGCAGAGGGATCTAGGTGTATGTGTACATAGATCCCTGAAAGTTGGGCTTCAAGTAGATAAGGTTGTTAAGAAGGCATACGGTGTCTTGGCGTTTATTGGTAGGGGGATTGAATTTAGGAGTTGCAGCGTCATGATGCAACTGTACACAACTCTGGTGCGGCCGCACTTGGAGTTTTGTGTGCAGTTCTGGTCTCCACATTACAGGAAGGATGTAGAGGCTTTGGAGAGGGTGCAGAAGAGGTTTACCAGGATGTTGCCTGGTATGGAGGGGAGGTCCTATGAGGAGAGACTGAGAGATTTGGGGTTGTTTTCGCTGGAAAGAAGGCGGCTAAGAGGGGATCTCATTGAAACATATAAGATGATTAGAGGTTTAGACAGGGTAGATAGTGATAGCCTTTTTCCTAGGATGGAGAAAGCTAGCACGAGGGGGCACGACTTTAAATTAAGGGGGGGTAGTTATAGGACGGATGTCAGGGGTAGGTTCTTTACCCAGAGGGTGGTGAGGGACTGGAATGCCCTACCAGCTGCAGTTGTAAATGCACCTAGTTTGGGGGCGTTTAAGAGATCTGTGGATAGGTTTATGGATGAAAAGGGATTGGTTTAGGCTAGTGGGTCATTGTTTTGTAACTGGTCGGCGCAACATCATGGGCCGAAGGGCCTGTTCTGCGCTGTAATGTTCTATGTTCTATACTGCAACTTTTCACCCTTTAAATAATATTCCTTCCTACTATTATCTCTACCAAAGTGGATAATCTCATATTTGCTAATGTTATACTCCATCTGCCAGGTCCTCGCCCACTCACTCAGCCTATCCAGATCTCTCTGCAGACTCTGCAGAAGCGGGTTGATGGGTTTTTGATAAGAGAGGGGATTAAGGGTTATGGGGAGAGGGCTGGAAAGTGGAACTGAGCCACGACAGATCAGCCATGATCTTATTGAATGGCGGGGCAGGCTCGAAGGGCCAGATGGCCTACTCCTGCTCCTATTTCTTATGTTCTTATGTTTCCGTGCCCTCCACGCAATTGGTTTTTCCACTCATCTTCATGTCATCAGCAAATTTTGTTACCCTGCACTCAGCCCCCTCCTCCAGATTGTCTGTGTAAATGGTAAATAGCTGAGGCCCCAGCACCGATCCCTGCGGCACTCCACTAGTTACCAACTGCCAATCAGAATAGCACCCATTTATTCCAACTCTCTGCTTCCTATTAGACAACCAATCCTCAATCCACGCTAACACCTTACCCCCAACTCCGTGCACCCTAACCTACTGCAGCTTTTTTGAGGCACCTTATCGAATGCCTTCTGGAAATCTACCGGTTCCCCTCTGTCTACCGCACTAGTCACATCCTCATAAAAATCCAGTAAATTTGTTAAACACGATTTCCCCTTCACGAATCTGTGCTATGTCTGTGTGATCAAACCATTCTTTTCTAGGTGTCCTGCTATTTCTTCTTTGATGATAGATTCTGGCATTTTTCCAACTGCGGACGTTAAGCTAACCGGCCTGTAATTCCCTGCCTTTTGTCCGCTACCTTTTTTAAACAGCAGTGTAACAGTAGCTGTTTTCCAATCAGCTGGCACTTCCCCAGAATCCAGTTAATTTTTATAAATAATTACTAAGGCATCTGCTATTACTTCTGCCATTTCTTTCAGAACCCTGGGATGCATTCCATCTGGTCCCAGGGACTTGTCTACCTTCAGTCCCGTTAGGCTACCAAGCACTACCTCTTTAGTAACAGTAATTGTATTAAGGACCTCACCTCCTACCAACCCTCTATCCATGTCTCTGAAATGGCCACAACATCGAAGTCCCAGGTACCAACCCATGTTGCAAGTTCACCCACCTTATTCCGGATGTTCCTGGTGTTGAATAGACACACCTCAAACCACCTTCCTGCCTGCCGGTTACACTCCTGCAACCTTGAAACCTTATTCATGACATAGAACATAGAACATAGAACATAGAACATTACAGCGCAGAACAGGCCCTTCGGCCCACGATGTTGCGCCGACCAGTTACAAAACAATGACCCACTAGCCTAAACCAATCCCTTTTCATCCATAAACCTATCCACAGATCTTTTAAACGCCCCCAAACTAGGTGCATTTCCAACTGCAGCTGGCAGGGCATTCCAGTCCCTCACCACCCTCTGGGTAAAGAACCTACCCCTGACATCTGTCCTATAACTACCCCCCCTTAATTTAAAATCGTGCCCCCTCGTGTTAGCTTTCTCCATCCTAGGAAAAAGGCTATCACTATCTACCCTGTCTAAACTTCTAATCATCTTATATTAGTGCTCTCAACCTCACTGCTCTCAACCTTGTGTACACTGGAGCTACAATTCAGGTTCCCATCCCCCTGCTGAATTGTTTAAACCCTCCCAAAGAACATTAGCAAATTTCCCCCCCCAGGATATTGGTACCCCTCTGGTTCAGGTGTAGATTATCCCATTTGTAGAGGTCCCACCTATCCCAGAATGACCCCCAATTATCCAGGTATCTGAATCCCTCCCTTTTGCACCATTCCTGTAGCTAGATGTTCAACTGTTCTCTCTCCCTATTCCTCTCCTCGCTGGCACATCGCACAGGTAACAAACCAGAGATAATAACTCTGTCCGTTCTAGCTCTAAACTTCCACCCTAACTCCCTGAATTTCTGCTTTATATCCCCATCCCTTTTCCTACCTATGTCGTTGGTGCCTAAGTGGACTACGACTTGGGCTGGTCCCCTCCCCCTTAAGGATCTCAAAACTACGATCCGAGACATCACGGACCCCGGCACCTGGGAGGCAACTCACCAACCGCGATTCTCTCTCGTTCCCACAGAATCTCCGATCTGTCCCCCTAACTGTGGAGTGCCCAGTGACTAATGCTTTACTCCTCTCCCCGCTTCCCTTCTGAGCAACAGGGGCAGACTCTGTGCCAGAGACCTGTACCCCATGGCTTAATCCTGGTGAATAGTTCTCCCCCCAACAGTATCCAAAACAACATACTCGTTAGACAGAGAAACTGCCACAGGGGATCGCTGCACTGATTGCTTCTTATCCTTCTAACAGTCATCCAAGTATCCTTGTTTCTAGGAGTAACTATCTCTCTGTAGCTTTTTTTCTATAACTGTCTTTGCCTCCCAAATGATTCTGAGTTCATCCAGTTCCAGCTCCACGTCCCTAACACAGACTTTGAGGAGCTGGAATTGGGTGCACTTCCTGCAGGTGTACTCAGCTGGGATATTACTGGTATCTCTCACCACAAACATCCCACAGGAGGAACATTGCACTGCCTGCACTGCCATCTGGGGTGTGTGGGGTCCTTAATTACGCCGGCTGCTTTGCTGAGGCAGCGGGAAGTGTCGACAGAGTCAGTGGATGGAAGGCTGGTTTGCGTGACGGATTGGGCTATATTTGTGACCTTTTGTAGTTCCTTGCGGTCTTGGGCAGAGCAGAATCCCAGACCGAGCTGTGATACAACCAGAAAGAATGCTTTCTATGGTGCATCTGTAAACGTTGATGAGAGTCTTAGCTGAAATGGCAAATTTCCTTAGTCTTCTGAGAAAGTAGAGGCGTTGATAGGCTTTCTTAACTGTAGTGTCGGCATGGGGGGCACCAGGACAGGTTGTTGGTGATCTGGACATCTAGAAACTTGAAGCTCTCGACCGTGTCTACTTCATTCCCATTGATGCCACCATGGTATAGAACATAGAACATTACAGCACAAACAGGCCCTTCAGCCCTCGAGTTGCGCCGATCACATCAACCCCAATCTATAGACCTATCTATAACCCCCAATCCCATTAAACCCCATATACTCATCCAGAAGTCTTTTAAAAGACCCCAGCGAGTTCGCCTCCACCACCGATGACAGCAGCCGATTCCATTCACTCACCACCCTCTGAGTGAAAAACTTACCCCTAACATCACCTCTGTACTTCCCTCCCCGCACCTTAAATCTGTGTCCTCTCGTAGCGACCATTTCAACCCGGGGAAATAGCCTCTGAGAGTCCACCCTATCTATTCCTCTCAACATTTTATAAACCTCTATCAGGTCGCCTCTCAACCTTTGCCTCTCTAGGGAAAAGAGTCCCAGCTCCCTCAACCTATCTTCATAAGGCATGCCTCCCAGTCCAGGCAACATCCTTGTAAATCTCCTCTGCACCCTTTCAATAGCTTCTACGTCTTTCCTATAGTGAGGCAACCAGAACTGCGCACAGTACTCCAAATGAGGCCTGACAAGGGTCCTGTAAAGTTGCAGCATTACCTCCCGACTCCTAAACTCAATCCCTCAATTAATGAAGGCCAGTACACCATACGCCTTCTTGACCACCTCCTCCACCTGCGAGGCCAATTTAAGAGTCCTGTGGACCCAGACCCCGAGATCCTTCTGCTCTTCAACGCTACTAAGACTCCTGCCCTTGATAGTGTACTCGTTCATCACGTTGGTTCTGCCGAAATGGACGACTACACATTTATCCGCGTTGAAGTCCATCTGCCACTTCTCCGCCCATTCCTGCATCCTATCTATGTCCTGCTGCAACTTTTGACATCCTTCCAGACCATCCACAACACCACCGACCTTCGTGTCATCAGCGAACTTGCTAACCCATCCCTCCACTTCCTCATCCAGGTCATTTATGAAAATGACAAACAGCAAGGGTCCCAGAACAGATCCCTGGGGCACCCCACTGGTGACTGACCTCCATTCCGAAAAAGACCCATCCACAACCACTCTCTGCCTTCTGCAGGCAAGCCAGTTCTGGATCCACAAGGCCAAAGGCCCTTGGATCCCATGCCCTCTCATCTTCTCAAGAAGTCTTGCATGGGGGACCTTATCAAAAGCCTTGCTGAAGTCCATGTACACTACGTCCACGGCACTTCCTTTGTCAATGTGTTCAGTCACATTATCGAAGAACTCAACTAGGCTCGTAAGGCACGACCTGCCCTTGACAAATCCATGCTGACTATTCCTGATCATGTCAAACCTCTCCAAATGCTCGTAAATCTTGTCCCTCAGAAGCCTCTCCATCAGCTTATGTTCCCCTTTACGCTTCCTGAAGTCAATGACAATCCCCTTTGTTTTGTTGACATTGAGGGAGAGATTATTGTCCCTGCACCAGTTCACCAGATTCTCTATCTCATTCCTGTTCTCTGTCTTGTCATTGTTTGAGATCTGACCCACTACGGTCGTATCGTCAGCAAACTTGAAAATCGAATTGGAGGGGAATTTGGCTGCATAGACATAGATGTACAAGGAGTATTGTAAGAGGCTGAGAATACAGCCTTGTGGGGCACCAGTGTTGAGAATGATCATGGAGGAGGTGTTGCCTATTCCTAATGATTGTGGTCTGTGATTTAGGAAGTTCAGGATCCAGTGGCAGAGGGAGATGCCAAGACCCAGACCACAGAGTTTGGAGATGAGTTTCATAGGAATAATAACGTTGAAGGCTGAGCTGTAGTCAATAGCTGGAGTCTGAGATAGGTGTGCTTGTTCCAGAGTTGAGTTAATTCTTGATCTGCTGAGTCTTTTCTGTGTTCAAAATCAATATATTAAAATTGGATTTGTTGTTCTATAGAATATCATAGAAACATAGAAGATAGGAGCTGGAGGAGGCCATTCGGACCTTTCAGCTGTTCCGTCATTCATTACGATCATGCCTGATCATCCAACTCAGTATCCTAATCCTGCTTTTTCCTTTTAACCTTTGATCCCATTCTCCCCAAGTGCTATGTCCAGCCACTTCTTGAATACATTTATATCCTTGTGTTTGTTACAACTGTCAGTCAATGTCCCTGATTTGTCGATTTTCAGAGTTTCTTTCAGAGCAGAGATTTGGGTGGGATTGAAGCAGAGATTGTATTCATGATGCATGTTACAGGATGAGAAGCTTTGGATAATGGCAGTGAAATTCAAGATCATTAACCATAGAACATAGAACACAGAACATTACAGCGCACAACAGGCCCTTCGGCCCACGATGTTGCACCGACCAGTTACAAAACAATGACCCACTAGCCTAAACCAATCCCTTTTCATCCATAAACCTATCCACAGAAACTAGGCGCATTTACAACTGCAGCAGGCAGGGCATTCCAATCCCTCACCACCCTCTGGGTAAAGAACCTACCCCTGACATCAGTCCTATAACTACCCCCCCTTAATTTAAAGCCATGCCCCCTCGTGCTAGATTTCTCCATCAGAGGAAAATGGCTATCACTATCTACCCTGTCTAAACCTCTAATCATCTTATATGTTTCAATAAGGTCCCCTCTTAGCCGCCTTCTTTCCAACGAAAACAATCCCAAATCTCTCAGTCTCTCCTCATAGGATCTCCCCTCCATACCAGGCAACATCCTGGTAAACCTCCTCTGCACCCTCTCCAAAGCCTCCAAAGCCTTGGGCGGCACGGTAGCACAGTGGTTAGCACTGCTGCTTCACAGCTCCAGGGTCCTGGGTTCGATTCCCGGCTCGGGTCACTGCCTGTGTGGAGTTTGCACATTCTCCTCGTGTCTGCGTGGGTTTTCTCCGGGTGCTCCAGTTTCCTCCCACAGTCCAAAGATGTGCGGGTTAGGTTCATTGGCTATGCTAAAATTGCCCCTTAGTGTCCTGGGATGTGTAGGTTAGAGGGATTAGCAGGTAAATGTGTAGGGATATGGGGATAGGGTCTGGGTGGGATTGTGTTCGGTGCAGACTCGATGGGCCGAAGGGCCTGTTTCTGCACTGTAGGGTTCTAGGGTTCTATGATCATCCAGATCATTAATAAAAATTACAAACAGCAGTGGCCCCAAAACAGATCCCTGAGGCACACCACTCGTAACCAAACTCCATGATGAATATTTACCATCAACCACCACCCTCTGTCTCCTATCTGCTAGCCAATTCCTGATCCAATTCCCTAGATCACCACCAATCCCATACATCTGCATTTTCTGCAGAAGCCTACCATGGTGAACCTTATCAAACGCCTTACTAAAATCCATATATACCACATCAACTGCCTTACCCCCATCCACCTCTTTGGTCACTTTCTCAAAAAACTCAATAAAGTTAGTAAGGCACGATCTACCCACCACAAAACCATGCTGACTATCTCCAATCAACTCATTACTCTCCAAATAACTATAAATCCTATCCCGAATAATTTTTTCTAAAACCTTGCCCACAACAGAAGTGAGACTCACCGGTCTATAATTCCCGGGGAAGTCTCTGTTCCCCTTCTTAAACAATGGGACAACATTCGCTAACCTCCAATCTTCCGGTACTATACCAGAGGCCAACGACGACCTGAAGATCAGAGCCAGAGGCTCTGCAATCATTTCTCTTGCCTCCCAGAGAATCCTGGGGTAAATCCCATCCGGACCAGGGGACTTATCTATTTTCAGACTCTCCAAAATATCCAGCACATCCCCCTTATCAACTGAAACACTGTCAATTTTACTCCCCTGCAACCCAGTGTCCTCTTCAGCTATATCCATGTCCCCCTGCGTGAACACCGAAGAGAAATATTGGTTCAATGC
Source organism: Prionace glauca (assembly GCA_037974335.1). Lineage (NCBI taxonomy): Eukaryota > Metazoa > Chordata > Chondrichthyes > Carcharhiniformes > Carcharhinidae > Prionace > Prionace glauca. The sequence continues at coordinate 87,688,691 of CM075734.1, forward strand.
CTCTCCAATCTCTTCCGGTTCCACACATAACTTCCCTCTGCTGTCTATAACTGGCCCTAATCTTGCCCTAACCAACCTTCTGTTCTTGACATACCTATAGAACGCCTTAGGATTCTCCTTAACCCTATCAGCCAAAGTCTTCTCATGTCCTCTTTTAGCCCTTCTTAGCTCACTCTTCAACTCCCTCCTAGCCAATCTAAAGTTTTCTAGTGCACTACCCGAGCCCTCACGTCTCATCCGAACATAAGCCTCCTTTTTCTTTTTAACCAACGAATCAACTTTTTTAGTGCACCACGGTTCCCTGGCCCTACCAATTCCTCCTTGCCTGACAGGGACATACCTATCACGGACTCGCAGTAGCTGCTCCTTGAAAAAACTCCACATTTCGGACGTTCCCAGTCCCTGTAATCTCCTAGTCCAACCTATGCTTCCTAATTCTCTCCTAATAGCCTCATAATTACCCTTCCCCCAGCTAAAACCACTGGCCCGAGGTTCATGCCTATCCCTTCCCATCACTAAGGTGAACGTAACCGAATTGTGGTCACTATCACCAAAATGCACACCAACTTCCAAGTCTAGCACCTGGTCTGGCTCATTTCCCAGCACCAAATCCAATATAGCCTCACCTCTAGTTGGCTTATCTACATACTGAGTCAAAAAACCTTCCTGCACGCTTTGTACAAAAACTGACCCCTCTAACGAGCTAGAGCTATAGCAATTCCAATCAACATGAGTAAAGTTAAAGTCCCCCATAACAATTACCCTATTACTTTCACTCCTAACCAGGATCGTCTCCGCAATCCTTTCCTCAACCTTTCTAGAACTTTTAGGAGGTCTATAAAAGACTCCCAACAGGGTGACCTCTCCTCTCCTATTTCTAATCTCAGCCCATACTACCTCAACGGACAAGTCCTCATCAAACTTCCTCTCTGACACTGTGATACAGTCCCTGACCAATAATGCTACCCCTCCCCCCCTTCTACCTCCTTCTCTACTCCGACTAAAACATTTGAACCCCGGGACCTGCAACAACCATTCCTGACCCTGCTCTATCCATGTCTCTGAAATGGCCACAACATCGAAGTCCCAGGTACTGGTCCACGCTGCAAGTTCATCCACCTTATTGCGAATACTCCTCGCATTAAAGTATACGCATTTCAAACCCTGTTCCGCCCCAGCCCCACAATGCTGTGCATTGCAGTCCCCATCTATGCCCCCCTCACTTTCAACCCCTCTATTCAGGATCCCACCCCCCCTCCGAATCAGTTTAAACCTCCCTGCATAGCCTTAGCAAATTTACCCCCCAGGATATTGATTCCCCTCTGATTCAGGTGTATACCATCCCTCTTATAGAGGTCCCACCTTCCCCAGAATGAGCCCCAATTGCTCAAGTACCTGAACCCCTCCCTCCTGCACCATCCCCTCAGCCACGAGTTCAAACTTTCCCTCCCTCTATTCCTCTCTAAACTATCCCGTGGCACAGGCAAGAGTCCGGAGATAACCACTCTGTCTGACTTGGCCTTTCGTTTCCACCCCAACTCCATAAATCTCTGCTTAATATCCCCTTCCCTTAACCTTGGAGTAAAAAATTCCAGAAATACTTATGATAATGACAATTGCGTTCCAAAGTGTTCCACCTTATTACAGTTGTCCTGTTAAGATTTTGTGGGCACAGTAAAAAGTCTGACAACACCAGGTTTAAGTCCAACCAATTTATTTGATAGTAAATTCACAAGCTTTTGGGGTTTGTCCTCAGACAGAACTCCCCATCCACTTGACGAAGGGACAAACCCCGAAAGCTTGTGAATTTACTATCAAATAAATCAGTTGGACTTAAACCTGGTGTTGTCAGACTTTTGACTGTGCTTCCTCCTGTCCAACGCCGGCATCTCCACATCAAGATTTTTTGGTCCGTAGAGCACTTGGATTAAGATAAGGATGGCGCAAAGTTTTAACTTGTGTTTCCCCATGTGAGTAGACACTGATAGCTAAGTTCTGCACACGAGGGCAGCCTCAACCAGGGTCTTGGGTTCATGTCACACTATCTGTAACACCCTGGGTTGACTTGCCTGGGTTTGCAAAATCTCACCAACTGTCCTGGCTGGAGACAATACATAGAACATAGAACATTACAGCACAAACAGGCCCTTCGGCCCTCGAGTTGCGACGATCACATCAACCCCACCAATCTATAGACCTATCTTTAACCCCCAATCCCATTAAACCCCATATACTCATCCAGAAGTCTTTTAAAAGACCCCAGCGAGTTCGCCTCCACCACCGATGATGGCAGCCGATTCCATTCACTCACCAATACATGTCTCTTTAACCTGTGTTTAACGCTCTCTCCACTCACATTGTCTGCACCTTTAAGACTTGATTACCTGTAAAGATTCACATTCCAATCATTATTTTGTAAATTGAGTTTTGTGTCTTTATAAGCCCTGTTTGTGAACAGAATCCCACTCACCTGGAGAAGGAGCAGAGCTCTGAAAGCTGTGGCTTCTGCTACCAAATAAACCTGTTGGACTTTAAGTTGTGAGACTTCTTACTGTGCTTTATCCATGTGAACAGGGTTCAGAAATGTGCAGACCTGAACCAGATGTGCACCAAGAACCTGTCGCTACTTTTCGCTCCCAGCTTATTTCAAACGGATGGCAAAGGAGAGCAGGAAGTCCGTGTGATTGAAGACCTGATTGATAATTATGTGTTAGTGTTTGATGTAAGTAACTATTCCTGGATTATATAATTAATACAGTGAATCCAATACCTGATGGACCATATCTGGGTTCCAATGTTAAAATAGACAAAATATTCCCAGTAATTCAAAGACTGGGAGCTCTTGAACAACTGAGATGGAAGAGAATTGGGATGATCTAGCGTGAGACATCAGTTAGTTACATATTGAACGTTTTTGATGACACTTCATCTGCTAGCTGCTGTCCCAAGCAGCTGAGCTTGGCAGCTGTTAACACAGTTCCTCACTCTGCAGGAACTCTGCGATGCTCCCTGCAATAGGCACCCATCAATGGAAGTTAGTGGGTGCTTTCCTACTGTCCATCTGAACTGTATGCCATGTCTGGAAGTTTGCAGGGTGCATTAATGTTTATACAGCAAGGCTTCCTCAATGAAAACTTTCCCCAACCACCATTATGCCCTGTGTGAATATCAAAGCTCTGAGATTAATCTGCCACATGCCTCCACTAATGGCCTGGGGTATCAGGGATCCGTATCCAGGGGGAACATTCACCTGGGGGGATGGGAAGGGGTGCAGCAGGGTGGGGAGGGCAGGTTTGTGCCTCATACCACTGACCTCACAACTGCATTGGGGGTGTGGAAAACATTGTGCCACCCTGTGTGAAGAGAGGGTACAAATGTGTGGGAGGCCATTGATGACCATGAGGCTTATTCTTACCTAAATGGATGACCTCACATTTACCAGCATTGTACTGTATCTGCCAGATCCTTGCCCACTCACTCAAACTATCTACATCTCGTTATAGATGTTCAGTGTCTGTCTTCCTACATATCCTTTTCTGATGAACACATTAACAACATGTTAGACAGTTTTTTTCTTTCAGATTCTGCCCAGCTCCTGTGTTTGTGTTTCTTATAGAGTTATAGAGGTTTACAGTATGGAAACAGGCCTGACAACCCAACTTGTTCATGCCACCTCTTTTTATAAACCCCTAAGCTAATCCCAATTGCCCGCATTTGGTCCCTATCCCTCTATACCCATCGTACCCATGGAACTGTCTAAATGCTTTTTAAAAGACAAAATTGTACCCGCCTCTACTACTACATCTGGCAGCTTGTTCCAGATACCATCCTCTGTGTGAAATTTTTGCCCCTCTGGACACTTGTGCATCTCTTCCCTCTCACCCAAACCTATGACCTCTAGTTTTAGACTCCCCGACCTGTGGGAAAAGATATTGCCTATCTGGCTGATCTATATCCCTCATTATTTTTTAGACCTCTATAAGGTCACCCCTCAGCCTCCTACGCTCCAGAGAAAAAAGCCCTAGTCTCTCCAATCACGCTATAACTCAAATCATCAAGTACCAGTAGCATCCTAGTAAATCTCTTCTGCACTCTTTCTAGTTTAATAATATCATTTCTTTAATAAGTTGACTAGAACTGTGCGCAGTATTCCAAATGTGGCCATGTGGCCAAATGTGGTTTCTTGAGAAGGTGAGAGGGCATGGGATCCAAGGGCCTTTGGCCTTGTGGATCCAGAACTGGCTTGCCTGCAGAAGGTTGAGAGTGGTTGTGGATGGGTCTTTTTCGGAATGGAGGTCAGTCACCAGTGGAGTGCCCCAGGGATCTGTTCTGGGACCCTTGCTGTTTGTCATTTTCATAAATGACCTGGATGAGGAAGTGGAGGGATGGGTTAGCAAGTTCGCTGATGACACGAAGGTCGGTGGTGTTGTGGATGGTCTGGAAGGATGTCAAAAGTTGCAGCAGGACATAGATAGGATGCAGGAATGGGCGGAGAAGTGGCAGATGGACTTCAACGCAGATAAATGTGTAGTCGTCCATTTCGGCAGAACCAACGGGATGAACGAGTACACTATCAAGGGCAGGAGTCTTAGTAGCGTTGAAGAGCAGAAGGATCTCGGGGTCTGGGTCCACAGGACTCTTAAATCGGCCTCGCAGGTGGAGGAAGTGGTCAAGAAGGCGTATGGTGTACTGGCCTTCATTAATCGAGGGATTGAGTTTAGGAGTCGGGAGGTCATGCTGCAACTTTACAGGACCCTTGTCAGGCCTCATTTGGAGTACTGTGCGCAGTTCTGGTCGCCTCACTATAGGAAAGACGTAGAAGCTATTGAAAGGGTGCAGAGGAGATTTACAAGGATGTTGCCTGGACTGGGAGGCATGCCTTATGAAGATAGGTTGAGGGAGCTGGGAATCTTTTCCCTAAAGAGGTGAAGGTTGAGAGGCGACCTGATAGAAGTTTATAAAATGTTGAGAGGAATAGATAGGGTGGACTCTCAGAGGCTATTTCCCCGGGTTGAAATGGTCGCTACGAGAGGACACAGATTTAAGGTGCGGGGAGGGAAGTACAGAGGTGATGTTAGGGGTAAGTTTTTCACTCAGAGGGTGGTGAGTGAATGGAATCGGCTGCCGTCATCGGTGGTGGAGGCGAACTCGCTGGGGTCTTTTAAAAGACTTCTGGATGAGTATATGGGGTTTAATGGGATTGGGGGTTATAGATAGGTCTATAGATTGGTGGGGTTGATGTGATCGGCGCAACTCGAGGGCCGAAGGGCCTGTTTGTGCTGTAATGTTCTATGTTCTAGAACAGAGTTGAGGAGGAACTTCTTCACTCAAAGGGTGGTGAATCTCTGGAGTTCTCTGCCCGTTGAAGTGGTGGAGGCTGCCTCGCTAAATATTTTTAAGAAACGGGTTGATGGGTTTTTGATAAGAGAGGGGATTAAGGGTTATGGGGAGAGGGCCGGAAAGTGGAACTGAGCCACGACAGATCAGCCATGATCTTATTGAATGGCGGGGCAGGCTCGAAGGGCGAGATGGCCTACTCCTGCTCCTATTTCTTATGTTCTTATGTTCTTATGTTCCCAATGTCTTGTACAACTTTAACAAGACATCACAACTCCTGTATTCAATGTTCTGACCGATGAAACCAAGCATGCTGATGCCTTCTTCACTACTCTGTCCACCTATGACTCCACTTTCAAAGAGCTATGAACATGTGCCCCGCGATCTTTTTGCTCTGTAACTCTCCCCAAAGCCCTACCATTGAATCAGGACAGGACTTTGTCAGTTAATCTATCAAACTGCACGACCTCACATTTGTCTAAATTAAACTCCATCTGCCATTGGTCAGCCCACTGGCCCAATTGATCAAGATCCCGTTGCAACTGGAGATAACTTTGTTCACTGTCCACTATGTCACCAATCTTGGTGGCATCGGCAAACTTACTAACCCTGCCTCCTATAAACTCATTCAAATCATTAATATAAATGACAATAACAGTGGGCCCAGCACTGATCCCTGAGGCACACCGCTGGTCACAAGCCTCCAGTTTGAAAAACAATTCTCTACAACCACCCTCTGGTTTCTGTCAAGAAGCCAATTCTGTATCCATTTAGATCCCTCACCCTGGATCCCGTGAGATTTAACCTTATGCAACTACCTACCATGTGGTACCTTGTCAAAGGCCTTGCTAAAGTCCATGTAGACAACATCAACTGCACTGCCCTCATCTACCTTCTTGGTTACCCCTTCAAAACATTTGATCAAATCTGCGAGACATGATTTTCCACTCACAAAGCCTCACTGACTGCCCCTAATCAGTCCTTGCATCTCTAAATCACTGTGGATCCTGTCTCTCAAAATACGTTCCAACAACCTACCCACCACAGATGTGAGGCTCACTGACCTGTAGTTTCTAGGCTTTTCCCTGCAGCCCTTTTTAAACAAAGGCACAACATCTGCCACCCTCCAGTCTTCAGGCATCTCACCTGTGACTAATTCAAATATCTTGGCTCGGGGACCTGCAGTTTCCCCCCTAGCCTGCCATAATGTCCTGGGATACAATTCATTAGGCCTCAAGGATTTATGGTGAGCTTTACGACTTCCAGCAGCTCCTTCTCTGTAATATTTACGCTCCTTAAGGTATCATTATTTATTTCCCCAAGTTCCCTAAAATCCATGCTTTTCTCGATGGTAAATACTGATAAGAAATATTCATTTAGGATCTCACCCATCTCTCATGGATCCACACATAGATGACCTTGTTGATGCTTTAGAAGCACTACGCTCTCCCTAGTTACTCTTTTGGCCTCTATGTATTTGTAGAAGCCCTTTGGATTCTTCTTTACCTTATCCTTACATATCCTTTACCTTCTTTACATAAGAACTATTTCTTATGTTCTTATGTTCTTATCTGCCAATACAATCTCGTATCCCCTTTTTGCCCTCTGATTTCTCTCTTAACTCTACTCCTACATCCCTTATACACTTCAAGGGATTCACTTGATCCCAGCTGCCTATGCATGCCATGTGCCTCAAAGAACAAAGAAAATTACAGCACAGGAACAGGCCCTTCGGTCCTCCAAGCCTGCACTGACCATGCTGCCCAACTTAACCCTCTATCCTTCTGGGGACCATACCCTTCTCTTCCCATTCTATTCATGCTCTTGTCAAGATGCCCCTTAAAAGTCACTACTGTATCAGTTTCCACAGCCTCCCCCAGCAATGATTTCCAGGTACCCACTACTCTCTGTGTAAAATATCTGCTTCGTACATCTCCTTTAAACCTTGCCTCTCGTACCTTAAACCTATGTCCCCTAGTAATTGACTCTTCCACTCTGGGAAAAAGCTTCTGACTATCCACTCTGTCCATGCCTCTCATAATCTTGTAGACTTCTATCAGGTCTCCCCTTAACCTCTGTTGTTCCAGTATCTCCAACCTCTCCTCATAGCTAATGCCCTCCATACCAGACAACATCCTGATAAATCTGTTCTGTACCCTCTCCAAAGCCTCCACATCTTTCTGGTAGTGTGGCGACCAGAATTGAATGCTATATTTAAAGTGCAGACTAACTAAGGTCCTGTAAAGCTGCAAACATGACTTGCCAATTTTTAAACTCAATGCCCCGGCTGATGAAGGTAAGCATGCCGTATGCCTTCCTGACTCCCTTCTCCACCTGCATTGCCACTTTCAGTGACCTGTATACCTGTACACCCAGATCCCTCTGCCTATCAATACTCTTAAGGGTTGTGCCATTTACTGTATATTTCCTATCTGTATTAGCCCTTCCAAAATGCATTACCTCACATTTTTGCTTCCTTCTTCTTGACCAGTGCCTCAATGTTCCGAGTCATCCAGGGTTCCTTATTTCAGCCAGCCTTGTCCTTCGCTCCAAGAGGAATGTGTTTACCCTGATCCCTTGTTAACACACTTTTGAAAGCCTCCCACTTACCAGATGTCCCTTTGCCTTCCCACAGACTGCCCCAAAGTCCTTGCCTGATATCATTTTCAGAACTTTTCCTTTTGTTTCATGAATCTACAATCTACTGTGTTATTTATTTTTGTTTTTGCAGAAACTTTGTTGAATTTCCATTGTTATTTTTATGTAAAATGTTTGAATGAAGGATGTTGCTGGGACTTGAGGAGCTGAGTTACAGAGAGATTGAATAGGTTAGGACTTTATTCCCTGGAGTGTAGAAGAATGAGGGGAGATTTGATAGAGGTGTATAAGATTTTGATGGGTATAGATAGAGTGAATGCAAGCAGGCTTTTTCCACTGAGGCTAGGGGAGAAAAAAAACTAGAGGGCATGGGTTAAGGGTGAAAGGGGAAAAGTTTAAAGGGAACATTAGGGAAGGACTTCTTCACGCAGAGAGTGGTGGGAGTGTGGAATGAGCTGCCGGATAAAGTGGTAAATGCGGGGTCACTTTTAACATTTAAGTAAAACTTGGACGGGTTCATGGATGAGAGGGGTGTGGAGGGATATGGTCCAAGTACAGGTCAGTGGGACGAGGCAAAAAATGGTTCAGCACAGACAAGAAGGGCCAAAAGGCCTGTTTCTGAGCTGTAATTTTCTATGGAAACTTAGTTGCTTTCTGCTTCAGCCCAGTGGCACTTTGAACTGAGAGAGCAGATGCCTGATGATCTGCTGATGTCTTGTCCTTTAATATTTGCCACTAAATGTCTGAATATCACAGAGCTCAGCATGAGGGCAAATACCTTGGTTCACATCGTCCCACTTACCTGCTGACCACATATAGCAGCGACTAGAGCACAATCAGAAAACTCCACATGGCTGAGACCCATCTCCATCCTCAAGAACTTTGAGATAATAGAATCATGAAATGATACAACACAAAAGGAGGCCATTCAGCCCATTGTACATGTCCAGCTCCTTATTAAGATGTCCCAATTTGTCCCACTAGTATTGTCTTTCTTCATACCTCATAAATTTTTCCCTCCAAGTGTCTTATCGAATTCCCCTTCAAAAGTTACTAATGAAGCTGATTTCATTGTCCCTTAAGGCAGCACCTTCCAGATCACAACTCCAAGAATCTTTTTCTTATATCACCCTACCTTCTTTTGCCAATCAACTGAAATTTGTTTCCTTTTTTTGGGGTGGATGAATAGATATGCAAAATAATGTTTTGCCTATTATTCTCTTTGACAAAGAAAATTGCAAAAACAACTGGGATAATAAATAATAAGGCCAATGGATTTTCCACTGAATTGCAGGAATGTTCTGAGCTGGTTCAAGACTCACACATCGTTGATCCGTTGCTCATCTCCTTGACCCCTGGTTTTCAAGAAAAATATCAAATGTAGACCCCACCCCCCAGCTCACCCTCCCCTCTCTTGTATCTGCCTAAAAAAATCAAATATTTCTTCACCAATTCACTGCTTTAAAAAGTTTTGTTAAGAAACACAGATGGTGTTACAGAGGCTCCTGATTGGCTCACTTTCATATGTTGTATGTGACAGATTGATGATGAACAAGTGACACAGATGGATCTGGAAAACAGTTTGATTATGACGTGGAAAGATGTCCAGGTTTGTGATTAATCAAATCTTTAAAAGATGATGAATGGTAACAACTATATGTTGATAGTCTCCAGGATTCCAGCTTCTGAAGGTATTTGACATGGTCCAACACAGAACAGGTTTGAAATGATACAACACAGTACAGGTTTGACACGGTTCAGGTTTGACATGGTACAGGGATGGATACAGCACAAGTTTCACATGGTACAGGTTTGACACGGTTCAGGTTGATACAGTTCAGGTTTGACACGGTTCGGGTTCAGTTCAGTACAGGTTGATATAGTACAGATTTGACACGGTACAAGTTTAACGCAGTACAGGTTTGACATGGTACAAGTTTAACGCAGTTCAGGTTGATATAGTACAGGTTTGACACGGTACAGGTTTGATATAGTACAAGTTTAATGCAGTACAGGTTTGACACGGTACAGGTTTGATATAGTACAAGTTTAACGCAGTACAGGTTTGACACAGTACAGGTTTGATATAGTACAAGTTTAACGCAGTACAGGTTTGACACAGTACAGGTTTGATATAGTACAAGTTTAACGCAGTACAGGTTTGACACGGTACAGGTTTAATATAGTACAGGTTTGACACGGTACAGATTTGACACGGTACAAGTTTAATGCAGTACAGGTTTGACACGGTACAGGTTTGATATAGTACAAGTTTAATGCAGTACAGGTTTGACACGGTACAGGTTTGACATGGTACAAGTTTAACGCAGTACAGGTTTGACATGGTACAGGTTTGACACGGTACAGGTTTAATATAGTACAAGTTTAATGCAGTACAGGTTTGATATAGTACAAGTTTAACGCAGTACAGGTTTGACACGGTACAGGTTTGACACGGTACAGGTTTGATATAGTACAAGTTTAATGCAGTACAGGTTTGATATAGTACAAGTTTAACGCAGTACAGGTTTGACACGGTACAGGTTTGACACGGTACAGGTTTGATATAGTACAAGTTTAACGCAGTACAGGTTTGACACGGTACAAGTTTAATGCAGTACAGGTTTGATATAGTACAAGTTTAACGCAGTACAGGTTTGACATGGTACAAGTTTAATGCAGTACAGGTTTGACACGGTACAGGTTTGATATAGTACAAGTTTAACGCAGTACAGGTTTGACACGGTACAGGTTTGACACGGTACAGGTTTGACACGGTACAGGTTTGATACGGTACAGGTTTGATATAGTACAAGTTTAACGCAGTACAAGTTTGATATAGTACAAGTTTAACGCAGTACAGGTTTGACACGGTACAGGTTTGACACGGTACAGGTTTGATATAGTACAAGTTTAACGCAGTACAGGTTTGACACGGTACAAGTTTAACGCAGTACAGGTTTGGCACGGTACAGGTTTAGTTCAGTACAGGTTGATATAGTACAGGTTTGACACGGTACAGGTTTGACACGGTACAAGTTTAACGCAGTACAGGTTTGGCACGGTACAGGTTTAGTTCAGTACAGGTTGATATAGTAAAGGTTTGACACGGTACAGGTTTGACACGGTGCAGGTTTGACACGGTACAAGTTTAACGCCGTACAGGTTTGACACGGTACAGGTTTAGTTCAGTACAGGTTGATATAGTACAGGTTTGATATAGTACAAGTTTAACGCAGTACAGGTTTGACACGGTACAAGTTTAACGCAGTACAGATTTGACACGGTACAAGTTTAACGCAGTACAGGTTTGGCACGGTACAGGTTTGATATAGTACAAGTTTAACACAGTACAGGTTTGACACGGTACAGGTTTGATATAGTACAAGTTTAACGCAGTACAGGTTTGACACGGTACAGGTTTGATATAGTACATGTTTAACGCAGTACAGGTTTGACACCGTACAGGTTTGATATAGCACAAGTTTAACGCAGTACAGGTTTGACACGGTACAGATTTGATATAGTACAAGTTTAACGCAGTACAGGTTTGACACGGTACAGGTTTGACATGGTACAGGTTTGATATAGTACATGTTTAACGCAGTACAGGTTTGACACCGTACAGGTTTGATATAGCACAAGTTTAACGCAGTACAGGTTTGACACCGTACAGGTTTGATATAGCACAAGTTTAACGCAGTACAGGTTTGACACGGTACAGATTTGATATAGTACAAGTTTAACACAGTACAGGTTTGGCACGGTACAGGTTTAGTTCAGTACAGGTTGATATAGTACAGGTTTGACACGGTACAGGTTTGACACGGTACAAGTTTAACGCAGTACAGGTTTGGCACGGTACAGGTTTAGTTCAGTACAGGTTGATATAGTAAAGGTTTGACACGGTACAGGTTTGACACGGTGCAGGTTTGACACGGTACAAGTTTAACGCCGTACAGATTTGACACGGTACAGGTTTAGTTCAGTACAGGTTGATATAGTACAGGTTTGATATAGTACAAGTTTAACGCAGTACAGATTTGACATGGTACAAGTTTAACGCAGTACAGGTTTGGCACGGTACAGGTTTGATATAGTACAAGTTTAACACAGTACAGGTTTGATACGGTACAGGTTTGATATAGTACTAGTTTAACGCAGTACAGGTTTGACACGGTACAGGTTTGATATAGTACATGTTTAACGCAGTACAGGTTTGACACCGTACAGGTTTGATATAGCACAAGTTTAACGCAGTACAGGTTTGACACGGTACAGATTTGATATAGTACAAGTTTAACGCAGTACAGGTTTGACACGGTACAGGTTTGACATGGTACAGGTTTGATATAGTACAAGTTTAACGCAGTACAGGTTTGACACGGTACAGATTTGATATAGTACAAGTTTAACGCAGTACAGGTTTGACACGGTACAGGTTTGACATGGTACAGGTTTGATATAGTACAAGTTTAACGCAGTACAGGTTTGACACGGTACAGGTTTGATATAGTACAAGTTTAACGCAGTACAGGTTTGACACGGTTTGACATGGTACAGGTTTGATATAGTACAAGTTTAACGCAGTACAGGTTTGACACGGTACAGGTTTGATATAGTACAAGTTTAACGCAGTACAGGTTTGACACGGTACAAGTTTGATATAGTACAAGTTTAACGCAGTACAGGTTTGACACGGTACAGGTTTGATAAAGTACAAGTTTAACGCAGTACAGGTTTGACACGGTACAGGTTTGATATAGTACAAGTTTAGCGCAGTACAGGTTTGATATAATACAAGTTTAACGCAGTACAGGTTTGACACGGTACAGGTTTGATATAGTACAAGTTTAACGCAGTACAGGTTTGACACAGTACAAGTTTAATGCAGTATAGGTTTGACACGGTACAGGTTTGATATAGTACAAGTTTAATGCAGTACAGGTTTGACACGGTACAGGTTTGACACGGTACAAGTTTAACGCAGTACAAGTTTGACACGGTACAAGTTTAACGCAGTACATGTTTGACATGGTACAAGTTTAACGCAGTTCAGGTTGATATAGTACAGGTTTGACACGGTACAGGTTTGATATAGTACAAGTTTAATGCAGTACAGGTTTGACACGGTACAGGTTTGATATAGTACAAGTTTAACGCAGTACAGGTTTGACATGGTATAAGTTTAACGCAGTTCAGGTTGATATAGTACAGGTTTGACACGGTACAGGTTTGATATAGTACAAGTTTAATGCAGTACAGGTTTGACACGGTACAGGTTTGATATAGTACAAGTTTAATGCAGTACAGGTTTGACACGGTACAAGTTTAATGCAGTACAGGTTTGACACGGTACAGGTTTGACATGGTACAAGTTTAATGCAGTACAAGTTTGACACGGTACAGGTTTGACATGGTACAAGTTTAATGCAGTGCATGTTTGACACAGTACAGGTTTGACACAGGCTGCTTATAGGCCGGTTAGCCTCACTTTTATCCTTGGCAAGATTTTAGAGTCCATTATTAAAGATGATATCGCAGAGTACGTGGAAGTGCGTGATAAAATAGCACTGAGTCAGCATGGCTTCATCAAGAGAGGATCATATCTGACAAATCTGTTGGACTTCTTTGAGGAGGTAACAAGGAAGTTAGATAAAGAAGAAACAGCAGATGTGATTTATTTAGATTTCCTTTAACAAGGTGCCGCATATGAGACTGTTAAATAAGTTAAGAGCCCATGTTGTCAAGGGTAAGATCTTGGCACGGATAGAGGATTGGCTGATTGGCAGAAGGCAGAGAGTGGGATAAAGAGTGTCTCAGGATGGCAGCTGTTGACTAGTGGTCTGCTCCAGGGCCAGTGTTGGGACCACAACTTTTCACAATATATCTTAACGATTTGGAAAAAGGAACTAAAGGCACTGTTGCTAAGTTTGCAGATGATACAAAGATATGTAGAAGGACAGGTAGAGTTGAGGAAACAGGGGGGCTGCAAAAGGATTTGGACAGGTTAGGAGAGTGGGCAAGGAAGTGGCAGGTGGAATATAATGTGGAAAAGTGTGAGGTTTTGCACTTTAGAAGGAGAAACGGAGGCACAGACTATTTTCTAAGTGGGGAAATGCTTAGGAAATCAGAAACACAAAGGGATTTGGGAGTCATCGATCAAGATTCTCTTAAGGTTAACGTGCAGGTTCAGTCGGCAGGAAGGCAAATGCACTGTTAGCATTCATGTCAAGAAGGCTAGAATACAAGAGCAGGGATGTACTCCTGAGGCTGGATAAGGATCTGGTCAGACCCCATTTGGAATATTGGGAGCAGTTTTGGGCCCCGTATCTAAAGAAGGATGTGCTGGCCTTGGAAAGGGACCAGACGAGGTTCACAAGAATGATCCCTGGAATGAAGAACCTGTCATATGAGGAACGGTTGAGGGCTCTGGATCTGTACTCATTGGAGTTTGGAAGGATGAAGGGAGATCTTGTTGAAACTTATAGGTTACTGCGAGTCCTGAATAGAGTGACATAGAGAGGATGTTTCCGCTCGTAGGAAAAACTAGAACCAGAGGCACAACCTCAGGCAAAAGGGACAGTCCTTTAAAACAGAGATGAGGAGGAATTTCTTCAGCCAGCGAGTGATGAATCTGTGGAACCCTTTGCCGCAGAAGGCTATGGAGGCCTTCAAGACAATGATAGATCGGTTAATAAGGGGATCAAGGGTTGTGGGGAGAAGGCAGGAGGATGGGGATGAGCAAAATATCAGCCATGATTGAATTGATCAATAGGCCAAGTGGCCTAATTCTGCTCCTACTTCTTATGGTTTCATGGACATGGTACAGATTTAATACGGTACAACAGGCTCAAGCTAACCTCTGACAAAAGCTGATGCAGACATGCAGTGAATTGTTGCATGGTGCTTCACAGGAACCTTTCTCACCAACATTTGGCACCAAGCCAGTGAAGAGACATTAGGACAGACAATCAAGGGGTTCTCCAAAAACTCCTACTAAGGGATTTCATCACAGTGACCTAGAATTAACTTTGATGAAGTGGTTCCTGCTGTCCACATTATGAGGCTTCATTAAGAGAGTTCAGAATTGTTGAAGGTGGGAAAAGATTTGAATATGAAATGGCAAATCAAGCTGACTACTGGAGTTGTGAGATTGTAGGAAGATGATGGCGGATGAAGAAGGGCAAAGTGTAGACCTTTGTTATGTTGTGACCACCACATTGCCTCAGAAGTGGTCATGTGTTTACTTAATATCAGTTTACACATGGATCTCAAGAAATGGGGAGAATTATCACCCTCTAATGGAATTCCAAAAGGCATTGTTATGATGTAGCTCTGTTTCCAGACAGAATTGTTTACTTGGACTGTGAGTGAATCATTTCCGATGCAGAGTTTGTATGTTCCTGTCAGAATTAAAGGCAAAGTAAATAGGATTAAGGGAGCTTGGTTCTCGAGGGAGATTGTAACACTGATTGAGAGGAAGAGAGAGTTATATGTAACGTACAGGCAGCAAGGAACAGATCAGACGCTCGAGGAGTATAAAAAGTGCAAAAAGCTACTTAAGAGGGAAATCAGGAGGGCTAAAAGAAGACATGAGGTTACTTTGGCAGACAGGGTGAAGGAAAATCCAAAGAAGCTCTATAGGTATGTAAGGAGCAAAAGGATAGTGAGGGATAAAATTGACCAGAGTGATAGACTGTGTATGGAACCAAAAGAGATGGGGGAGATACTAAATTGGTATTTTGCATCCGTATTTACTGAGGAAATGGACATGGAGTCTACAGAAATAGGGCAAACAGGTAGGGAGGTGATGGAACCTTTACAGATCACAGGGGAGGAGGTTCTGGCTGTCTTGAGGCAAATCAGAGTGGATAAATCCCCAGGACCGGACAGGGTATTCCCACGGACCTTGAGGGAGGCTCGTGTTAGAACATAGAACTTAGAACATTACAGCACAAACAGGCCCTTCGGCCCTCGAGTTGCGACGATCACATCAACCCCACCAATCTATAGACCTATCTATAACCCCCAATCCCATTAAACCCCATATACTCATCCAGAAGTCTTTTAAAAGACCCCAGCGAGTTCGCCTCCACCACCGACGACGGCAGCCGATTCCATTCACTCACCACCCTCTGAGTGAAAAACTTACCCCTAACATCACCTCTGTACTTCCCTCCCCGCACCTTAAATCTGTGTTCTCTCGTAGCGACCATTTCAACCCGGGGAAATAGCCTCTGAGAGTCCACCCTATCTATTCCTCTCAACATTTTATAAACTTCTATCAGGTCGCCTCTCAACCTTCGCCTCTCTAGGGAAAAGAGTCCCAGCTCCCTCAACCTATCTTCATAAGGCATGCCTCCCAGTCCAGGCAACATCCTTGTAAATCTCCTCTGCACCCTTTCAATAGCTTCTACGTCTTTCCTATAGTGAGGCGACCAGAACTACGCACAGTACTCCAAATGAGGCCTGACGAGGGGCCTGTAAAGTTGCAGCATTACCTCCCGACTCCTAAACTCAATCCCTCGATTAATGAAGGCCAGTACACCATACGCCTTCTTGACCACCTCCTCCACCTGCGAGGCCGATTTAAGAACTTGCAGGGGCCCTGGCAGACACATTTAAAATGTCAGTATTCACGGGGGAGGTGCCGGATGATTGGAGGGTGGCTCATGTTGTTCTGTTGTTTAAAAAAGGTTCCAAAAGAAATCTGGGAAATTATAGGCCAGTAAGTTTGACGTCAGTGGTGGGCAAATTATTGGAAGGTGTGATAAGGGATAGGATTAACAAATATTTGGATAGACAGGGACTTATTAGGGAGAGTCAACATGGCTTTGTGTGTGGTAGGTCATGTTTGACCAATCTATTAGAGTTTTTTGAGGAGGTTACCAGGAAAGTGGATGAAGGGAAGGCAGTGGATGTTGTCTACATGGACTTCAGTAAGGCCTTTGATAAGATCCCTCATGGGAGGTTAGTTAGGAAGGTTCAGTCGCTAGGTATACATGGAGAGGTAGTAAATTGGATTAGACACTGGCTCAATGGAAGAAGCCAGAGAGTGGTTGTGGAGGATTGTTTCTCTGAGTGGAGGCCTGTGACTAGTGGAGTGCCACAGGGATCAGTGTTGGGTTCATTGTTGTTTGTCATCTATATCAATGATCTGGATGATAATGTGGTAAATTGGATCAGCAAATTTGTTGATGATACAAAGATTGGAGGTGTAGTGGACAGTGAGGAAGGTTTTCAAAGCTTGCAGAGGGATTTGGACCAGCTGGAAAAATGGGCTGAAAAATGACAAATGGAATTTAATGCAGACAAGTGTGAGGTATTGCACTTTGGAAGGATAAACCAAATAGAACGTACAGGGTAAATGATAGGACTCTGAAGAGTGCAGTTGAACAGAGGGATCTGGGAATACAGGTACAGAATTCCCTAAAAGTGGCATCACAGGTAGATAGGATCGTCAAGAGTGCTTTTGGAACATTGGCCTTTATAAATCGGAGTATCGAGTATAAAAGTTGGAGTGTTATGGTGAGGTTATATAAGGCATTGGTGAGGCTGAATTTAGAGTATTGTGTACAGTTTTGGTCACCTAGTTACAGGAAGGATGTAAATAAGGTTGAAAGAGTGCAGAGAAGGTTCACAAGGATGTTGCCAGGACTTGAGAAGCTGAGTTACAGAGAGAGATTGAATAGGTTAGGACTTTATTCCCTGGAGTGTAGAAGAATGAGGGGAGATTTGATAGAGGTGTATAAGATTTTGATGGGTATCGATAGAGTGAATGCAAGCAGGCTTTTTCCACTGAGGCTAGGGGAGAAAAAAACCAGAGGGCATGGGTTAAGGGTGAAGGGGGAGAAGTTTAAAGGGAATATTAGGGGGGGCTTCTTCATGCAAAGAGTGGTGGGAGTGTGGGATGAGCTGCCGGATAAAGTGGTAAATGCGGGGTCACTTTTAACATTTAAAAAAACTTGGACGGGTTCATGGATGAGAGGGGTGTGGAGGGAAATGGTCCAAGTGCAGGTCAGTGGGACGAGGCAAAAAATGGTTCAGCACAGACAAGAAGGGCCAAAAGGCCTGTTTCTGAGCTGTAATTTTCTATGGTTCTGTGGTACTTGCTGACCACAGAAATCCTGATTTCAATCCTGTGTTTCATTGAGATTCGGAATTCTGGCCAAACTGATTCTCAGATTGATGCTTTTGTGTGAGTTACAGAGAGTGTATTTTTCCTATCTGGTTTACAGCTTTCGCAAGCTGGTGATCTGATCATGGAGGTATATGTTCAGACAAAGATGACAGACTGTTGCGTTACCCTCAAGGTGAGTCTGAAATGTAACGGTTGTGTTCTGGTCACTTGTTGTGATTCAATGATTTTTAATGCCAGTCCCTGCGTTCCTGTTTTCTCATTTATTCATCCAGAAATATAAAAATAACAAAGGAAAGCAGGAGTAGTTGAATTCCTTGTGGCCTGTTGCAGGATTCAATATCAGTAAGACATGTCAATTCTGAGAAAGTCTAAGTGGAATCTGACAGAACTTTATTTCACCTAAAAAAAACAATAAATCATGAGAGAAATAACAAGAGAATCAAAATAGACATTTTTTAATCAATTATTTTGTGGGAAATAGGCATTGCTGGCTGGCCAGTATTTATTGCCCATCCCTAATTGGCCAAGAGCAGTTGAGAGTCAACCACGTTGCTTTGGCTCTGGAGTCACATGTAGGCCAGACCGGGTAAGGACGGCAGATTTCCTTCCCTAAAGGACGTTAGTGAAACAATTAATGAATCTCGGTGAGTTGTGGAGAGAATTTGGAGGTTTGACAAAGAACTGAGTGCATTGAAAATCACAAGTCCGTTGCTCACTGTCACAGCATCTCTTTGTCAATTCACTTCACCATCACCGTAGAACAGTCAGTGACTATTTTAATAGATTACTAATCCTGACTAAAAACCTGCCCTGGCAGCTGAGAAATGGGCTAACTAAGTAAATCTGCAATTATCAATTATAGAGATCCTCTAACTACTGGATTGTATTTAAAAACCCATCTGATTCACTAATGTCCTTTGGCCCTCTAAGCCTGTGCCGGTCATGATGCCCTGACTAAACTAAAAAATACCTTCTGTCCTTACTCAGTCCATATCCTCCATTCCCTCCCTTTTCATGAACCCATCCAGATGCCTCTTAAATCTTGCTAATGTTCCTGCTTCCACCATCTCCTTTGGCAGCGCGTTTTAGGCACCACCACTCTCTGCATGGAAAACTCCCGCCACACATCTCCCTAAACTTTCCTCTCTCAGCTTGAACCTGTGCCACTTTGTAATTGACACTTCCACCCTAAGAAAAAGTCTCTGACTCTCCACCCTGTCTACGCCTCTCATTATTTTGTAGGCCTCTATCAGGTCTCCCCTCAGCCTCCATCTTTCCAGTGAAAACAATCCCAGTTTATCCAACCTCTCCTCATCGCCAACACCCTCGAGACCAGGCAACATCCTGGTGAACCTTCTTTGCTCTCTTGCTGTCCAAAGCTTCCACATCCTTCTGGTAGTGTGGTGACCAGAACTGCACGCAATACTCCAAATGCAGCCTAACCAAGGTTTTATAAAGCTGCAACATAATTTCCCAACTCCTGTACTCAGTGCCCCGGCTGATATCGCGAGCATGCCGTATACCTTCATAATCACCTTGACCACCTGTGTAGCCACTTTTAGGGAACTGTGGACCTGCACGCCCAGATCCCTCTGTATGTTAATGTTCTGAAGGGTTCTGCCATTTACAGTATAATTCACACCTAAATTTGATCCTCCAAAATACATCACCTCACATTTGTCCAGATTAAACTCCATCTGCCATTTCTGTTCCCAAGTCTCCAATCTCTGTGTATCCTGTTGTGTCCTCTGACAATCCCCGGCACTATCAGCAACTCCACCAATCTTTGTGTCATCCACAAACTCACTAATCAGACCCTCCAGAGGAGATGCAATCCATATTTGCATATTGACAGCAGCTTTCTCAGCAACTGCCAGCTTCAAAGATGGCACAAACCAAACCTGGCCAGAAACTATTAAGATGCTGAATCCCCTTCTCTAAAAAAACACATCTTTCTTTTCAAAATAAAAATGGTAAATATTTAAGCAGATTGAGTCACAAATAATTACTGTAAGAATTTGAGATAACTTTGGACAATGATTTCATAATGTGACTGTAATGCTCCAGAAAGCAGAACTTTTCAGACCAAACTGAAGACTGGCAAATATTTTGGTGATATAAGTGGAGAATGTGTATTGTTTTACTGTACCTATTTCATGCTGTATCATCTCTGGGGAATCTAGGGCAGCACGGTGGTACACTGGTTAGCACTGTTATCTCACAGCACCAGGAACCTGGGTTCATTTCCAGTCTTGGGTGATTGTGTGAAGTCTGCACATTCTCCCTGTGTCTGCATGGGTTTCCTCCAGGTGCTCCAATTTCCTGAAGAATAGAGGGATACAGACCAAATAAGAACAAAAGGTTTATTTTTGGTTTAGCTGGGGCATCATGATCAGCGCAGGCTTGGGGGCTGATGGACCTGTTCCTGTGATGTACTTTTCTTTGATTAGTACAAAGATGAGAAAGTGAGGGGGCATGGGATCCAAGGGACATTGCTTTATGGATCTAGAATTGGTTTGCCCACAGAAGGCAAAGAGTGGTTGTAGATGGGTCTTTTTCTGCATGGAGGTCGGTCACCAGTGGAGTGTCCCAGGTGGGATCTTGCTCTTTGTGATTTTTATAAATGACCTGGATGAGGAAGTGGAGGGATAGGTTGGTAAGTTTGCTGATGACATAAAGGTTGGTGGTGCTCTGGATAGTGTGGAGGGATGTCAGAAGTTGCAACGAGACATTGATAGGATGCAAGACTGGGCGGAGAAGTGGCAGATGGATTTCAACCCAGATAAGTGTGTGGTGGTTCCTTTTGGAAGGTCGAATAAGATGATGGAATCTAATATTAAGGGTAAGAGTCTTAGCAGTCTGGAAGATCAGAAGGATCTTGGGGTCTGGTTCATAGGATGCTCAAATCAGCTTCGTAGGTAGAGGATGTGGTTAAGAAGGCGTATGGTGTACTGGCCTTCATCAATTGAGGAATTGAGTTTAAGAGTCAGGAGATAATGCTGCAGCTTTATAAGACCCTGGTCAGACCCCACTTGGAGTACTGTACTCAGTTCTGGTCACCTCATTACAGGAAGGATATGGAAGCTATTGAAAGGGTGCAGATAAGATTTACAAGGATGTTGCCTGGATTTGGTGGCATGCCTCATGAGGATAGGTTGAGGGAGCTCGGTCTTTTCTCCTTAGAAAGATGAAGGATGAGAGGTGACCTGATAGAGGTCTATAAGATGTTGAGAGGTATCGATCGAGTGGATAGTCAGAGGCTTTTTCCCAGGGCTGAAATGGCTGCCACAAGAGGACACAGGTTTAAGGTGCTGGGAAGGAGGTACAGAGGAGATGTCAGGGGTAAGTTTTTCACTGAGGGTGGTGGGTGCGTGGAATTGGTTGCTGGTGGTGGTGGTGGAGGCGGATTCGATAGGGTATTTTAAGAGAATTTTGAATAAGTACATGGGACTTAGTAAGATAGAGGGTTATAGGTAAGCCTAGTACGTAGGGATATGTTTGGCGCAACTTGTGGGCCGAAGGGCCTGTTTGTGCTGTAGTTTTTCTATGTTCTATGAGCATATTAGGTGGAATAGCCATGGTAAATGTATTGGGATAGGGCATTGGGAGGGCTTGGGTGAGAGACTGTTTCAGAGAGTTGGTGCAGACTCTATGGACTGGATGGTCTCCTTCTGCACCAAGGAATCTATGGATTCTATGGACAATGTAGAGTCTCGTCAACCTTGCAAATACACAGGAGAGGCAGCAAGTGGGAGGAGGTGAGGGTATGGGAGGGATGCGAAGAAGACAATAGGCACGAGGCAGCGACTAAAGACCAACTATTCCCAAGGGGATATATCAGAATAAACCAGTGCCACCATCCAACAATAATATCAGCAAAGGGAAGAGTGGCACAAATGTTTGTACAGCAATGGGCACTGGAAACTGTTCCTGTTTGACGTCAGTGGTGGTGGAGGCGAACTCGCTGGGGTCTTTTAAAAGACTTCTGGATGAGTATATGGGGTTTAATGAGATTGAGGGTTATAGATAGGTCTGTAGGTTGGTAGGTGTTGATGTGATCGGCGCAACTCGTGGGCCGAAGGGCCTGTTTGTGCTGTAATGTTCTATGTTCTATGTTCTATCAGGAGTTACACTGAATCAAAGATACATGAACAATGGATCTTTGTTATCACTATCATCTTGGGTTGTGGTCTTCAGTGTCACTGCCTGTGGTTTGTTAACACTGGAATTTAATTTTTAATGACATTTATAGGTATCACCTACAATGACATCAGAAGAACTGACCAATCAAGTGCTGGATATGAAGAACGTATTAGCTGATGAGCAGGAGGTCTGGGTTACCTTTGAAGCGATTGAAAATGGGGAATTGGGTGAGTTGTCAAACTTTTCACTGGCTGACTGGCTGATTTTTTTTTCCCCTGTGGGTGAATCTTTTCATAAACCATTGGTTTTCGCTTCAGAGTGCTGGGTTTCTATTGCAATGTTGTTTTAGAACATAGAACACTACAGCACAAACAGGCCCTTCGGCCCACAAGTTGCACCGATCACGTCTATACCTACCAGGCCTATCTATAATTCTCAATCCCATTAAACCCCATATACTCATCCAGAAGTCGCTTAAAAGACCCCAACGAGTTCGCCTCCACCACCACCAACGGCAGCCAATTCCATTCACTCACCACCCTCTGAGTGAAAAACTTACCCCTAACATCACCTCTGTACTTCCCTCCCCACACCTTAAACCTTTGTCCTCTCGTAGCGACCGTTTCAACCCGGGGAAATAGCTTCTGAGAGTCCACCCTATCTATTCCTCTCAACATTTTATAAACTTCTATCAGGTCACCTCTCAACCTTCGTCTCTCCAGGGAAAAGAGACCCAGCTCCCTCAACCTATCTTCATAAGGCATGCCTCCCAATCCAGGCAACATCCTTGTAAATCTCCTCTGCACCCTTTCAATAGCTTCTACGTCTTTCCTATAGTGAGGCGACCAGAACTGCGCACAGTACTCCAAATGAGGCCTGACAAGGGTCCTGTAAAGTTGCAGCATTACCTCCCGACTCCTAAACTCAATCCCTCGATTAATGAAGGCCAGTACACCATACGCCTTCTTGACCACCTCCTCCACCTGCGAGGCCGATTTAAGAGTCCTGTGGACCCGGACCCCGAGATCCTTCTGCTCCTCAACACTGCTAACAGTCCTACCCTTGATATTGTGCTCCTTCATCCCATTTTTGAGGAAACTGTATAATCACAATCGCTTTGCGCTGACTGACCTCCTTATTGAATGTTTCCTGATATTCACAGAGCGGCCACTACACCCAAAGGATAAGGTTTTGGAACAAGCTCTCCAATGGTGCAAACTCTCCGAGCCCAGCTCAGCCTATCTGGTTGTTAAGAAACTCCCTACAGGAGAAGGAGGAAATCTCTTCTCAGGTAAAAGTTAATCTCAACCACGACATAAAAGTGAGATACAGAGCATGTAATCGGCACAACCGTAATGAAGCAGGAAACTTTGCCCCTATTTTGCACAAAACTTGGTCAGGGTCCAAATTAAAAAAAAGACCTGAGTTACTTTCGTGCACTGTGCTGTCTTGTTTAACCCAATGCTACACTTTTGCTTCAATAAAGTTTGTTTTGTTAATCAATGATCAGAATAAGTACTCCTGCCTGAATACCACTCGGGGGGACAGCTCACCTGGAGGAGGAAGCAGTGGCCAGGTCTCTGGAGCTGAGCCAATACTTCAAAAAACTAAGAAAGAGAGCAGCAAGACAGGACTAATAGGGGATTCCATAGTGAGGGGATCAGACAGGCGTTTGTGTGGACGCAGACGGGAGTCGCGGATGGTGGTTTGTCTCCCTGGAGCTGGGATCCAGGATGTCTCTGGGCATGTCCCAGACATCCTGAAAGGGGAGGGTGAGGAACCGCAGGTTGTGGTTCATATAGGTACTACTGACATAGGCAGGAAGAGGGAGGCAGTCGTGAAAAGGGATTATAGGGAACTGGGTAGGCAGCTGAGAGAGAGGAACGCGAAGGTAGTAATCTCAGGATTGCTGCCTGTGCCACAGGAGAATGAGAGCAGGAATGGAATGAGGTGGAGGGTGAATGCGTGGCTGAGGGACTGGAGCAGGGGGCAGGGATTCCGGTTCCTGGGTCATTGGGACCTCTTTAGGGGCAGGTGTGACCTGTACAGTAAAGACAGGTAGCACTTGAATCCCAGGGGGACTAATATCTTGGTGGGAAGGTTGACTAGGGATACTGGGGGGACTTTAAACTAGAAAGGTTGGGGGGAGGGAACAGAGATGAGGAGACTGAGACTGAGGAGGTTAGCTCCAGGGTAGGGAAGGACTGCAGACAGTATGAGAGGGAGGTTTGACAGGTGGTGGAGAAGAGAAATGTCCAGACCGAGGGTCTGAAGTGTATATATTTTAACGCCAGGAGTGTAGTAAATAAGGTAGATGAGCTTAGGGCGTGGATAGCTGCTTGGGAATGTGATGTGGTCGCCATTACGGAGACTTGGATGTCTCAGGGACAGGACTGGGTACTTCAGGTGCCGGGATTCAGATGCTTCAGGAAGGACAGGGAGGATGGCAGAAGGGGTGGTGGAGTGGCACTGTTAATCAGGGACAGTGTCATGGCTGCAGAGAAGGAGGATGCCGTGGAGGGACCGTCTACGGAGTCTCTGTGGGTGGAAGTTAGGAATAGCAAAGGGTCGATAACTTTGCTGGGTGTATTCTATAGGCCGCCCGATAGTGACAGGGAAGTTGAGGTACAGATAGGGAAACAGATCCTAGAGAGATGTAGTAATAACAGAGCTATCGTGATGGGAGACTTTAATTCCCCAAACATCGACTGGAATATCCCTAGGGTAAGGGGTTTGGATGGGGAGGAGTTTGTTAGGTGTGTTCAGGAAAGTTTCCTGACACAGTATGTGGACAAGCCTACGAGGGGAGAGGCTGTACTTGACCTGGTACTGGCGAATGAACCAGGACAGGTGACGGATTTCTCTGTGGGAGAACATCTTGGGGATGGAGATCATAATTCTATCTCCTTCACGATAGCATTGGAAAGAGATAGGATCAGGCAGGATAGGAAGGTGTTTGTCTGGAGTAAGAGGAAATATGAAGACATCAGGCAGATAATTGGATGAGTAAACTGGAAGGAGGTGTTCTTGGTGAAAAGTACTGAAGGAAGGTGA
Organism: Prionace glauca; assembly: GCA_037974335.1. Classification (NCBI taxonomy): domain Eukaryota; kingdom Metazoa; phylum Chordata; class Chondrichthyes; order Carcharhiniformes; family Carcharhinidae; genus Prionace; species Prionace glauca. The sequence goes on from CM075734.1 coordinate 87,713,967, forward strand.
CGGATTTTCAAGGATGTTGCCTGGACTGGGAGGCATGCCTTATGAAGTGAGGTTGAGGGAGCTGGGACTCTTTTCCCTGGAGAGGCGAAGGTTGAGAGGCGACCTGATAGAAGTTTATAAAATGTTGAGAGGAATAGATAGGGTGGATTCTCAGAGGCTATTTCCCCGGATTGAAATGGTCGCTACGTGAGGACACAGATTTAAGGTGCGGGGAGGCAAGTACAGAAGTGATGTTAGGGGTAAGTTTTTCACTCAGAGAGTGGTGAGTGAATGGAATCGGCTGCCGTCATCGGTGGTGGAGGCGAACTCGCTGGGGTCTTTTAAAAGACTTCTGGATGAGTATATAGGGTTTTATGGGATTGGGGGTTATAGATAGGTCTATAGATTGGTGGGGTTGATGTGATCGGCGCAACTCGTGGGCCAAAGGGCCTGTTTGTGCTGTAGTGTTCTATGTTCTATGAATGTGTGTCTGGAGCTCGGCACGACAACGTTCCGATGAGACAAGGAGGTTTTGGTACGGCACGGGAACCGTGGTGCACGAAGGCTGTGGTGAACCTAGTCAGGAAGAAAGGAAAAGTGTACAAAAGGTTCAGGGAGCTAGGAGATGTGGTAGATTGTGAGGAAGGGAGTCATAGTTTGCAGGATGACTTAGAAAGGTTGCAGAGCTGGGCTGCGAGGTGGCGGATGGAGTTTAATGTGGAGAAGTGTGAGGTAATTCATTTCGGTAGGAATAACAGATGTGTTGAGTATAGGGCTAAGGGGAGGACTTTGAATAGTGTGGAGGAGCAGAGGGATCTAGGTGTATGTGTACATAGATCCCTGAAAGTTGGGAATCAAATAGATAAGGTTGTTAAGAAGGCATACGGTGTCTTGGCATTTATTGGTAGGGGGATTGAATTTAGGAGTCGCAGCGTCATGATGCAACTGTACACATCTCTGGTGCGGCCACACTTGGAGTTTTGTGTGCAGTTCTGGTCCCCACATTACAGGAAGGATGTAGAGGCTTTGGAGAGGGTGCAGAGGAGGTTTACCAGGATGTTGCCTGGTATGGAGGGGAGATCCTATGAGGAGAGACTGAGAGATTTGGGGTTGTTTTCGCTGGAAAGAAGGCGGCTAAGAGGGGATCTCATTGAAACATATAAGATGATTAGAGGTTTAGACAGGGTAGATAGTGATAGCCTTTTTCCTAGGATGGAGAAAGCTAACACGAGGGGGCACGATTTTAAATTAAGGGGGGGTAGTTATAGGACAGATGTCAGGGGTAGGTTCTTTACCCAGAGGGTGGTGAGGGACTGGAATGCCCTGCCAGCTGCAGTTGTAAATGCACCTAGTTTGGGGGCGTTTAAGAGATCTGTGGATAGGTTTATGGATGAAAAGGGATTGGTTTAGGCTAGTGGGTCATTGTTTTGTAACTGGTCGGCACAACATCGTGGGCCGAAGGGCCTGTTCTGCGCTGTAATGTTCTATGTTCTATGTTCTATGTTCTATGTTAAGGATCTAGAGGAGTATAAGGCTTGTAGAAAGGAGCTTAAAAAGGAAATTAGGAGAGCCAGAAGGGGTCATGAGAAGGCCTTGGTGGGTAAGATTAAGGAAAATCCCAAGGCCTTCTACAAATATGTGAAGAGTAAAAGGATAAGAAGAGAAGGGATAGGACCTATAAAAGGTGAAGGGGGAAAAGTCTGTGTGGAACCAGAAGAAATGGCAGAGGTGCTTAATGAGTACTTTGCCTCGGTATTCACGGTGGAAAGTGATCTGGGAGGTTGTACTACAGGTTTGCGGCAGTCCGAAAAGATTGAGTATGTGGATGTTAAGGAAGAGGATGTGTTCGAACTTTTAAACTCGATCAAGATAGACAAGTCACCGGGACCGGATGGGATGTACCCCAGGTTACTATGGGAGGTGAGGGAAGTGATTGCAGAGTCCCTGGCAATGATCTTTGCGTCATCGATAGAGACGGGAGAGGTTCCGGAGGATTGGAGGATTGCGGATGTGGTTCCTATTTTCAAGAAAGGGAACAGGGATAGCCTGGGAAATTACCGACCGGTGAGTCTGACCTTAGTGGTTGGTAAGCTGATAGAGAAGATTGTGAGGGTCAAGATTTATGAGCATTTGGAGAAGTTTAGAATGATCAGAAATAGTCAACATGGTTTTGTCAAGGGCGGATCGTGCCTTACGAGCCTAGTTGAATTCTTTGAGAATATGACTGAACACATTGACGAAGGAAGAGCGGTGGATGTGGTTTACATGGACTTCAGCAAGGCGTTTGATAAGGTCCCCCATGCAAGACTTCTTGAGAAGGTGAGAGGGCATGGGATCCAAGGGCCTTTGGCTTTGTGGATCCAGAACTGGCTTGCCTGCAGAAGGCAGAGAGTGGTTGTGGATGGGTCTTTCTCTGCATGGAGGTCAGTCACCAGTGGGGTGCCCCAGGGATCTGTTCTGGGACCCTTGCTGTTTGTCATTTTCATAAATGACCTGGATGAGGAAGTGGAGGGATGGGTTAGCAAGTTCGCAGACGATACATAGAACATAGAACACTACAGCACAAACAGGCCCTTTGGCCCACGAGTTGCGCCGATCACATCAACACCTACCAACCTACAGACCTATCTATAACCCTCAATCTCATTAAACCCCATATACTCATCCAGAAGTCTTTTAAAAGACTCCAGCGAGTTCGCCTCCACCACCACTGACGGCAGCCGATTCCATTCACTCACCACCCTCTGAGTGAAAAACTTACCCCTAATATCACCTCTGTACTTCCCTCCCCGCACCTTAAATCTGTGTCCTCTCGTAGCAACCATTTCAACCCGGGGAAATAGCCTCTGAGAATCCACCCTATCTATTCCTCTCAACATTTTGTAAATTTCTATCAGGTCACCTCTCAACCTTCGTCTCTCCAGGGAAAAGAGTCCCAGCTTCCTCAACCTAACTTCATAAGGCATGCCTCCCAGCCCAGGCAACATCCTTGTAAATCTCCTCTGTACCCTTTCAATAGCTTCTACATCTTTCCTATAGTGAGGCGACCAGAACTGCACACAATACTCTATATGAGGCCTGACAAGGGTCTTATAAAGTTGGTGGTGTTGTGGATGGTCTGGAGGGATGTCAGAAGTTGCAGCAGGACATAGATAGAATGCAGGACTGGGCGGAGAAGTGGCAGATGGACTTCAACGCGGATAATGAGTAGTGGTCCATTTTGGCAGGACCAATGGGATGAAGGAGTACAATATCAAGGGTAGCAGTCTTAGCTTGAAGAGCAGAAGGATCTTGGAGTCCGGGTCCATAGGACTCTTAAATCGGCCTCATAGGTGGAGGATGTGGTCAAGAAGGCGTATGGTGTAGTGGCCTTCATTAATCGAGGGATTGAGTTTAGGAGTCGGGAGGTAATGCTGCAACTTTATGAGACCCTTGTCAGACCCCACTTGGAGTACTGTGCGCAGTTCTGGTCACCTCACTACAAGAAGGATGTGGAAGCTATTGAAAGGGTGCAGAGGAGATTTACAAGGATGTTGCCTGGACTGGGAGGCATGCCTTATGAAGATAGGTTGAGGGAGCTGGGACTCTTCTCCCTGGAGAGGCGAAGGTTGAGAGGCGACCTGATAGAGATTTATAAGATGTTGAGAGGAATGGATAGGGTGGATTCTCAGAGGCTATTTCCCCGGGTTGAAACGGTCGCTACGAGAGGACACAGATTTAAGGTGCTGGGGAGCAAGTACAGAGGAGATGTTAGGGGTAAGTTTTTCACTCAGAGGGTGGTGAGTGAATGGAATCGGCTGCCGTCAGTGGTGGTGGAAGCGAACTCACTGGGGTCTTTTGAAAGTCTTCTGGATGAGTATATGGGATCTAACGGGATTGGGGGTTATAGATAGGTCTATGGCTTGGTAGGTATAGAAGTGATCAGCGCAACTTGGGCCGAAGGGCCTGTTTGTGCTGTATTGTTCTATGTTCTACGTAGAACGGATGGGGTGAAGTTAAACTTTAGCAGCAAAATAGGTGTGAAAAATACCAAGTAGTTTGTGATAAAGCACTCGCTGAGGATGTAGGAAAGACGTAGAAGCTATTGAAAGGGTGCAGAGGAGATTTACAAGGATGTTGCCTGGACTGGGAGGCATGCCTTATGAAGTGAGGTTGAGGGAGCTGGGACTCTTTTCCCTGGAGAGGCGAAGGTTGAGAGGCGACCTGATAGAAGTTTATAAAATGTTGAGAGGAATAGATAGGGTGGATTCTCAGAGGCTATTTCCCCGGGTTGAAATGGTCGCTACGAGAGGACACAGATTTAAGGTGCGGGGAGGGAAGTACAGAGGTGATGTTAGGGGTAAGTTTTTCACTCAGAGGGTGGTGAGTGAATGGAATCGGCTGCCGTCGTCGGTGGTGGAGGCGAACTCGCTGGGGTCTTTTAAAAGACTTCTGGATGAGTATATGGGGTTTAATGGGATTGGGGGTTATAGATAGGTCTATAGATTGGTGGGGTTGATGTGATCGGCGCAACTCGAGGGCCGAAGGGCCTGTTTGTGCTGTAATGTTCTAAGTTCTATGTATTTCACTCTGTGGGCAGAACAATTTTGTTCTGTTCAGTCAAATCTGATTGATAAGCAAATATCAGGCGTATAACATCCTGCTGAGCTTATTCATATTAATTCCTAGTTGCATCAAATGCAGTATTAATCTGGTTGAACCTGTCCAAGTGTTGTCATATGGGTATCGCCGTCCAGCTCCTCAGAAGCATTGACAGCTCAGGTTCTCTGATCTCTGGCTGAAGTTCACAATGTTTGTTGACACAGGTTAGATGGTTTCAAGATTTTGTGGTGTGTTCTGATCTGACAGATACTAATTGCCTTCCAAACCATATCCCAAATGGAAACATGGCAAATGTATCACAACTCTTTTTTTGTATCCTGATCACAAGAAAATATTCCCAAATCCAGAATCTACAAATTTGAGGAATAATTTTTAAATTTTAAACATTAAGTTAAATTATTTCTGCAAACTATAGAATCATAGGCATGGGATAGGCATGAACCTCGGGTCAGTAGTTTTAGCTGGGGGAAGGGTAATTATGAGGCTATTAGGAGAGAATTAGGAAGCATAGATTGGACTAGGAGATTACAGGGACTGGGAACGTCTGAAATGTGGAGTTTTTTCAAGGAGCAGCTACTGCGAGTCCGTGATAGGTATGTCCCTGTCAGGCAAGGAGGAATTGGTAGGGCCAGGGAACCGTGGTGCACTAAAAAAGTTGATTCGTTGGTTAGGAAGAAAAAGGAGGCTTATGTTCGGATGAGGCTTGAGGGCTCAGGTAGTGCATTAGAAAGTTTTAGATTGGCTTGGAGGGAGTTGAAGAGGGAGTTAAGAAGGGCTAAAAGAGGACATGAGATGACTTTGGCTGATAGGATTAAGGAGAATCCTAAGGCGTTCTATAGGTATGTTAGAACAGAAGGTTGGTTAGGGCAAGATTAGGGCCAGTTACAGACAGTAGAGGGAAGTTGTGTGTGGAACCGGAAGAGATTGGAGAGGCATTGAACCAATATTTCTCTTCAGTGTTCACGCAGGGGGACATGAATGTAGCTGAGGAGGACACTGGGGTGCAGGGGTGTAAAATAGAAAGTATTGCAGTTGATACCGGGGATATGCTGGATATTCCAGAGAGCTTGAAAATAGATAAGTCCCCTGGTCCTGATGGGATTTATCCTAGGATTCTCTGGGAGGCTAGAGAGGTGATTGCAGAGCCTCTGGCTCTGATCTTCAGGTCATCGTTGGTCTCTGGAATAGTACCGGAAGATTGGAGGTTAGCGAATGTTGTCCCATTGTTTAAGAAGGGGAACAGAGACTTCCCCGGGAATTATAGACCGGTGAGTCTCACTTCTGTTGTGGGCAAGGTTTTAGAAAGAATTATTAGGGATAGGATTTATAGTTATTTGGAGAGTAATAAATTGATTGGAGATAGTCAGCATGGTTTTGTAGCAGGTAGGTCATGCCTTACTAACCTTATTGAGTTCTTTGAGAAAGTGACCAAAGAGGTGGATAGGGGTAAGGCAGTTGATGTGGTGTATATGGATTTTAGCAAGGCGTTTGATAAGGTTCACCATGGTAGGCTTCTGCAGAAAATGCAGATGTATGGGATTGGGGGTGATCTAGGTAATTGGATCAGGAATTGGCTAGCAGATAGGAGACAGAGGGTGGTGGTTGATGGTAAATATTCGTCATGGAGTTCGGTTACGAGTGGTGTGCCTCAGGGATCTGTTTTGGGGCCACTGCTGTTTGTAATTTTTATTAATGATCTGGATGAGGGTATAGTTGGGTGGATTAGCAAGTTTGCTGATGACACCAAAGTCAGAGGTGTGGTAGATTGTGAGGAAGGGTGTCATAGTTTACAGGGTGACTTAGAAAGGTTGCAGAGCTGGGCTGCGAGGTGGCGGATGGAGTTTAATGTGGAGAAGTGTGAGGTAATTCATTTTGGTAGGAATAACAGATGTGTTGAGTATAGGGCTAACGGGAGGACTTTGAATAGTGTGGAGGAGCAGAGGGATCTAGGTGTATGTGTACATAGATCCCTGAAAGTTGAGAATCAAGTAGATAAGGTTGTTAAGAAGGCGTACGGTGTCTTGGCGTTTATTGGTAGGGGGATTGAATTTAGGAGTCGCAGCGTCATGATGCAACTGTACACAACTCTGGTGCGGCCGCACTTGGAGTTTTGTGTGCAGTTCTGGTCCCCACATTACAGGAAGGATGTGGAGGCTTTGGAGAGGGTGCAGAGGAGGTTTACCAGGATGTTGCCTGGTATGGAGGGGAGATCCTATGATGAGAGACTGAGAGATTTGGGGTTGTTTTCGCTGGAAAGAAGGCGGCTAAGAGGGGACCTCATTGAAACATATAAGATGATTAGAGGTTTAGACAGGGTAGATAGTGATAGCCTTTTTCCTAGGATGGAGAAAGCTAGCACGAGGGGGCACGACTTTAAATTAAGGGGGGGTAGTTATAGGACTGATGTCAGGGGTAGGTTCTTTACCCAGAGGGTGGTGAGGGACTGGAATGCCCTGCCAGCTGCAGTTGTAAATGCACCTAGTTTGGGGGCGTTTAAGAGATCTGTGGATAGGTTTATGGACGAAAAGGGATTGGTTTAGGCTAGTGGGTCATTGTTTTGTAACTGGTCGGCGCAACATCGTGGGCCGAAGGGCCTGTTCTGTGCTGTAATGTTCTATGTTCTCAAGAAGTCTTGCATGGGGGACCTTATCAAACGCCTTGCTGAAGTCCATGTACACTACATCCACCGCTCTTCCTTCGTCAATGTGTTCAGTCACATTTTCGAAGAACTCAACTAAGCTCGTAAGGCACGACCTGCCCTTGACAAAACAGTATGCTTTGTCAGTATAGGCAAGAACCAATATGTTTCATTGTATGTTAATATATGTGATAATAATAAATCAAATCAAATCAAAAGCCCTCTCAGGCAGTGCGCTCCATATCATCAACACCCTCTGGGTAAAAAAGATTTTCCTCATAACCCCCAAAGCCTCCTATCCCTCAGTTTGAACATATGTTCCCTTGTGACTGATCCTTCAACTGAGGAGAACAGCTATTCCTTATCCGTTCTGTCCATGTTTCTCATAATCTTCTACACCTCAATCAGGTCACCCCTCAATCTTCTCTGCTCCATCGAAAACAATCCAAGGCTACCCAGCCTCTCTTAGTTACTTAAATATTGCAGCCCAGGCAAAATCCTGGTGCATCCACTGTGCATCCCCTCCAGTCCAATCACATCTATCCTATAATTAGTTAAAACCGGAAGTCGTCACTAGGACGCTTGCCGGTAGTTGTAGTTTTTTTTTGGGGGGTTTATAAGCACCTACCTCCGTGAATCGGCCTCATTGTTTCTGGCGAGCAAAGTCGAGAGGCAGCGATTTTTGGGCATCAGAGGAGGCAGCAATGGGTACATTTTTCTGTTTCTTTGGCTAACTTTTATTTTTAGTTTTTAAAGTTGCGAGTTTTTGGCGTTTTTTTTTAAAATAAGTTAAAACCGGAAGTCGTCACTAAGACGCTTACCGGGAGTTGTAGTTTTTTTTTTCTGGGCCCCTAACCCTATAAATTAGCGTAGAGAGGATACCCGATTCTCTACACTGGTAGAGAATCCCACCCTCCCACCTCCTCTAACCTAAATTATAAGTGTGGGTAAGTTTTCTTTTTAATATTTTTATTTTTTCTGCTGGTAACTGTTTCAGGGATGGCAGTTCAGGCAGTGTGCTGCATCTCCTGTGGGATGTATGTGGTGAGGGACTCCAGTAGTGTAACAGGGGATTTTACTTGTAAGAAGTGCGTTAGAATGCAGCTTCTGGAGGAGCGTGTAAAGGAGTTGGAGGTGGAAGTAGCGGAGCTCCGCAAAATTCGGGATGCAGAGGTGGACATTGATAGGAGTTATAGGGAGTTAGTCACTCCTAGAAACCAGTCTTGGGTCACTGCCAAGAGGAGGGGAAAGAAGCAAGTGGGGGGAAAATCCCCTGGGGCTGTTCCCCTCCAAAATAGGTTTTCGGTCCTGGAGGCTACAGTTGAGGAGGGATCAACTGGGGATAGCCAAAGGGAGCAGGTCTCTGGGGATGAGCCTACTGTAAAAGCTCAGGTGGTTAGGGGTAGCCAAAGATTAGGTCTTGTCATTGGGGACTCCACCGTTAAAGGGACGGATAGGAGAGTCGGTAATAATGATAGGAACTCAGGGCTGGTGTGTTGCCTACCAGGGGCAGGGGTCCAGGATGTCTCAGAGAGGATATTCAAGACTCTCAGGGGAGAGGGAGATCAACCCCAAGTTATTATTCATGTGGGGACGTATGATATAGGAAGGCTAAGGGAAGGGGACATTAAGCAGAGATTCATGGAGTTGGGGTGGAAGCTAAAGGCCAAGACAGACAGAGTGGTTATCTCTGGACTCTTGCCTGTGCCACGGGATAGTTTAGAGAGGAATAGAGGGAGGGAAAGCTTGAACTCGTGGCTGAGGGGATGGTGCAGGAGGGAGGGGTTTAAGTACTTGAACAATTGGGGCTCGTTCTGGGGAAGGTGGGACCTTTATCAGAGGGATGGGATTCACCTGAACCAAAGGGGAACAAATATCCTGGGAGGTAAATTTGTTAAGGTTATGCGGAGTGGTTTAAACTGATTCAGAGGGGGGGTGGGATCCTGAGTAGAGGGGGTGAAAGTGAGGGGGGCGTAGATGGTGACTGCAATGCACGGCATTGCGGGGGAGGGGCGGAACAGGGTTTGGAATGTGGTTTGAAATGTGTATACTTTAATGCGAGGAGTATTCGCAATAAGGTGGATGAACTTGCAGCGTGGACCAGTACCTGGGACTTCGATGTTGTGGCCATTTCAGAGACTTGGATAGAGCAGGGTCAGGAATGGATGTTGCAGGTCCCGGGGTACAAATGCTTTAATCGGAGTAGACAAGGAGGTAGAAGGGGGGGTGGGGTAGCATTATTGGTCAAGGACTGTATCTCAGTGTCAGAGAGGAACTTTGATGAGGACTTGTCTGTTGAGGTAGTATGGGCGGAGATTAGAAATAGGAGAGGAGAGGTCACCCTGTTGGGAGTCTTTTATAGACCTCCAAAAAGTTCTAGAGAGGTTGAGGAAAGGATTGCGGAGACGATCCTTGTTAGGAGTGAAAGTAATAGGGTAATTGTTATGGGGGACTTTAACTTTACTCATGTAGATTGGAATTGCTACAGCTCTGGCTCGTTAGAGGGGTCAGTTTTTGTTCAAAGTGTGCAAGAAGGTTTTTTGACTCAGTATGTAGATAGGCCGACGAGAGGTGAGGCTATATTGGATTTGGTGCTCGGTAATGAGCCAGACCAGGTGCTAGACTTGGAAGTTGGTGTACAGTTTGGGGATAGTGATCACAATTCGATTACGTTCACCTTAGTGATGGAAAGGGATAGGCATGAACCTCGGGTCAGTAGTTTCAGCTGGGGGAAGGGTAATTATGAGGCTATTAGGAGAGAATTAGGAAGCATTGGTTGGAATGGGAGATTACAGGGACTGGGAACATCCGAGATGTGGAGATTTTTCAAGGAGCAGCTATTGCGGGTCTGTGATAAGTATATCCCTGTCAGGCAAGGAGGATTTGGTAGGCCCAGGGAACCGTGGTGCACCAAAAAAGTTGATTCGTTGGTTAGGAAGAAAAAGGAGGCTTATGTTCGGATGAGGCTTGAGGGCTCAGGTAGTGCATTAGAAAGTTTTAGATTGGCTAGGAGGGAGTTGAAGAGGGAGTTAAGAAGGGCTAAAAGAGGGCATGAGATGATTTTGGCTGATAGGATTAAGGAGAACCCTAAGGCGTTTTACAGGTATGTCAAGAACAGAAGGTTGGTTAGGACAAGATTAGGGCCAGTTACAGACAGTAGAGGGAAGTTGTGTGTGGAACCGGAGGAGATTGGAGAGGCGTTGAACCAATATTTCTCTTCGGTGTTCACGCAAGGGGACAGGAATGTAGCTGAGGAGGACACTGGGGTGCTGGGGTGTGTAATAGATAGTATTGCAGTTGATACGGGGGATGTGCTGGATATTTTAGAGGGATTGAAAATAGATAAGTCCCCTGGTCCAGATGGGATTTACCCTAGGATTCTTTGGGAGGCAAGAGGGGTGATTGCGGAGCCTCTGGCTCTGATCTTCAGGTCGTCGTTAGTCTCTGGTATAGTACCAGAAGATTGGAGGACAGCAAATGTTGTCCCATTGTTTAAGAAGGGGAACAGAGACTTCCCCGGGAATTATAGACCGGTGAGTCTTACTTCTGTGGTGGGTAAGGTTTTGGAAAGGATTATTAGAGACAGGATTTATAGTTATTTGGAAAGTAATGAGTTGATTAGAGACAGTCAGCATGGTTTTGTAGCGGGTAGGTCATGCCTTACTAACCTTATCGAGTTCTTTGAGAAAGTGACCAAAGAGGTGGATAGGGGTAAGGCAGTTGATGTGGTGTATATGGATTTTAGCAAGGCGTTTGATAAGGTTCACCATGGTAGGCTTCTGCAGAAAATGCAGATGTATGGGATTGGGGGTGATCTAGGTAATTGGATCAGGAATTGGCTAGCAGATAGGAGACAGAGAGTGGTAGTTGATGGGAAATATTCGTCATGGAGTTCGGTTACAAGTGGTGTGCCTCAGGGATCTGTTTTGGGGCCACTGCTGTTTGTAATTTTTATTAATGATCTGGATGAGGGTATAGTTGGGTGGATTAGTAAGTTTGCTGATGACACCAAAGTCGGAGGTGTGGTAGATTGTGAGGAAGGGTGTCATAGTTTGCAGGATGACTTAGAAAGGTTGCAGAGCTGGGCTGAGAGGTGGCGGATGGAGTTTAATGTGGAGAAGTGTGAGGTAATTCATTTCGGTAGGAATAACAGATGTGTTGAGTATAGGGCTAACGGGAGGACTTTGAATAGTGTGGAGGAGCAGAGGGATCTAGGTGTATGTGTACATAGATCCCTGAAAGTTGGGAATCAAGTGGATAAGGTTGTTAAGAAGGCATACGGAGTTTTGGCGTTTATTGGTAGGGGGATTGAATTTAGGAGTCGCAGCGTCATGATGCAACTGTACACATCTCTGGTGCGGCCGCACTTGGAGTACTGTGTGCAGTTCTGGTCCCCACATTACAGGAAGGATGTGGAGGCTTTGGAGAGGGTGCAGAGGAGGTTTACCAGGATGTTGCCTGGTATGGAGGGGAGATCCTATGAGGAGAGATTGAGAGATTTGGGGTTGTTTTCGCTGGAAAGAAGGCGGCACACAGTGAGCACGTGAGAAACATATAAGATGATTAGAGGTTTAGACAGGGTAGATAGTGACAGCCTTTTTCCTAGGATGGAGAAAGCTAGCACGAGGGGGCACGATTTTAAATTAAGGGGGGTAGTTATAGGACAGATGTCAGGGGTAGGTTCTTTACCCAGAGGGTGGTGAGGGACTGGAATGCCCTGCCAGCTGCAGTTGTAAATGCACCTAGTTTGGGGGCGTTTAAAAAGATCTGTGGATAGGTTTATGGATGAAAAGGGATTGGTTTAGGCTAGTGGGTCATTGTTTTGTAACTGGTCGGCGCAACATCGTGGGCCGAAGGGCCTGTTCTGTGCTGTAATGTTCTATGTTCTGTGTTCTATAATGTGCTGACAAGAACTGTGCACAGAACTCTGGCTATCGCCTCATCAAAGTTCTATACAACTCTGACATGACTTCCTGCTTTTGTAACCTATGCCTTTTTCACCACCCTACCAACATGTCCTTCCACCTTTAGAGATCTATGGACAAACATGCCAAGGTCCCTTTATTCCACAGAATTCCGAGTTTCATACCATTCATGACTATTTCCATGTTAAATTACTCCTTCCAAAGTGTATCACCTCACACTTTTTAGGGTTAAATTCCATCTGCCACTTCATTGCCTATTTGTCCACCTCATCTATATCTTCCTGTAACCCAAAACACTCCACCTCACTGTAACATAGAACACAGAACATTCCAGCGCAGTACAGGCCCTTCGGCCCTCGATGTTGCGCCAACCAGTGGAACCAATCTAATAACCCTCTAACCTAAACTATTCCAATGTTATCCATATGCCTATCCACTGACCAATTGAACGCCGTTAAAGTTGGCGAGTCCACAACTGCTGCAGGCAGGGCATTCCACACCCTTACTACCCTCTGAGTAAAGAACCTACCTCTGACATCCGTCCTATAATTACCAACCCCTTAATTCAAAGCTATGCCCCGTTGTGTTAGCCATCACCATTCGAGGAAAAAGGCTCTCACTGTCCACTCTATCTAATCGTCTGATTATCTTGTATGCCTCAATTAGGTCACCTCTTAATCTTTCCTCATAAGACCTTCCCACCATACCAGGCAACATCCTGGTAAACCTCCTCTGCACCCTTTCCAATGCCTCCACATCTTTCTTATAATGCGGTGACCAGAACTGTACGTAATACTCCAAGTGCGGCCGCACCAGAGTTTTGTACAGTTGCAACATGACCTCACGGCTCTGAAATTCAATCCCTCTACCAATAAAAGCTAACACACCGTACGCCTTCTTAACAACCTTATCAACGTGGGTGCCAACTTTCAGGGATCTATGCACATGTACCCCGAGATCTCTCTGCTCGTCGACACCACCAAGAGTCCTTCCATTAGCCCTATATTCTATACTCCTGTTACTCTTACCAAAGTGTTTCACCTCACACTTTTCCGCATTAAACTCCATCTGCCACCTCTCGGCCCAGCTCTGCAGCTTATCTATGTCCCTCTGCAAACTGTAACATCCATCCTCACTGTCTACAACTCCTCCAACTTTGGTGTCATCAGCAAATTTACTAACCCATCCTTCTACACCCTCATCTAGGTCATTTATAAAAATGACAAACAGCAGTGGCCCCAAAACAGATCCCTGAGGTACACCACTCGTAACCGAACTCCAGGTTGAATATTTCCCATCAACCACCACCCTCTGTCTTCTATCAGCTAGCCAATTCATAAGAACATAAGAACATAAGAACATAAGAAATAGGAGCAGGAGTAGGCCATCTGGCCCTTCGAGCCTGCCCCGCATTCAATAAGATCATGGCTGATCTGTCGTGACTCAGCTCCACCTTCCCGCCCTCTCCCCATAACCCTTAATCCCTTCTCTTATCAAAAACCCATCAACCCGTTTCTTAAAAATATTTAGCGAGGCAGCCTCCACCACTTCAACGGGCAGAGAATTCCAGAGATTCACCACCCTTTGAGTGAAGAAGTTCCTCCTCAACTCTGTTCTAAACCGCCCCCCCTTTATCTTGAGGCTGTGCCCCCTAGTCCTACTGTCTTTTTTGAGCGGGAAGAGTCTCTCCACCTCTATCCTATCCATCCCATTCATCATCTTATACGTCTCAATGAGATCTCCCCTCATTCTTCTAAACTCTAACGAGTACAAGCCTAGTTTATTCAGCCTCTCCTCATAGCTCAATCCCCTCAACTCCGGTATCAGCCGAGTAAACCTCCTCTGCACTCCCTCCAGGGCCAAAACATCCTTGCGCAGGTGCGGCGCCCAAAACTGCACACAGTACTCCAGCTGCGGCCTCACCAATGCCCTATACAGCTGCAGCAAGACCTCCCTACTTTTATATTCAATCCCCCTCGCTATGAAGGCCAGCATCCCATTCGCCTTCCTGACCACCTGCTGCACCTGCAAGCTGGGTTTTTGCGACTCATGCACAAGGACCCCCGAGGTCCCTCTGCACCGTCGCCTGCTGCAGTTTTTCGCCCCGTAAGTAATAGTCCTTCCTACCATTCCTGATCCAAACTGCTAAATCACCCTCAATCCCATGCATCTGCATTTTCTGCAGTAGCCTACCATTGGGAACCTTATCAAACGCTTTGCTAAAATCCATATACACCACGTCAACTGCCTTACCCCCATCCACCTCTCTGGTCACCTTTTCAAAAAACCTCGATAAGGTTTGTGAGGCCATTGGATGTAACCATCCAATCTTTGTGTCATCCACAAACTTACTAATCCTACCCCCTACACAGTCATCTATGGAGCCATAACAGATATCTTCAAATCCTGTTTGACCACAGACATGGTTCCAGAGGACTGGAGAATAATCAGTGGTGCTCTCTTGTTTAAGAAAGGAAGCAGGAATAATCCAGCTAATTATAGGAGACACAGTGAGCACGTGAGATGGGGAAGGTTTTGGAAAATATACTAAGGGACAGGATATATGCACATTTGGAGGAAAACGGACTAATTAGTGACAGGCACTATGATTTTATATGGGAAGTTATGACTCACCAACTTGATTGAGTTTTTGAAGAGGTGACAAAGAAAATTGAGGGAAGAGCTGTGGATGTAGTTTATGTGGACTTTAGTAAGGCATTTGAAAAGGTCCCACATGGCAGAGTGGTACAAAAACTAAAATCACATGGGATTCGGGGTGGGCTGGCTAGATGGAATGGGCTTGGTTATAGAAGGCAGAAAGTAGTATTGGAAGGGTGTGATGTGTCATCCGCCTCCCTCCAGCCTAGACCAAACCACATGCGGAGTGGCAGAGACCCCCAGTCCCACCAATCAACCCTAGGCCCTTCCCAAAATAGGCTCCACCCACTTGACACTGCCCGATGCTCGATGGACAGTGCCAAATTGTCCTCTGAGCATGGGTATTTTGCCCCTTGTGCAGTGACAGGGGACACAGGCTAGCACTGCCAGGGTGCCCATGTTCAGGGGGCACTATCCCATCCCACTGTCTGACCCCCTGGGGGCTCCAATTGCCCCTCCCCTTCATTCTGGCTGGGTCTCCCACAAGTTCCCTGAATGTGGGGAGCTACTGTAAACCCTGCCAGAATGAAGTACTCCTGGGACCTGAAAGTTCCCGATAATGACATGCTAAACATATCTAAAATACATTTTTAAAAGATTCAAATGACTTGCCTCTCTTCCTATCACTTCCCAGTGTGGTCTGGACATCAACTGCTCTCTGGCTCTGGGAGATGTACCCGCGTTCCTGGAGCGTGTGCAAATCCCAGTAAAATGAAGACGATGTGATTCTCCCTTCCGGATCTACCAGAAAAATTGTGGGTCGCAATGGGAGGTTCAGGCCCATTTTTTTTGCACTATACAGACAAAGCACACTTTCCATAGAGAAGGAGAGAGTGCAGAATCATAGAACCCTACAGTACAGAAACAGGCCCCTCGGCCCACTGAGTGACCACAATCCCACCCTGGCCCTATCCCCATACATTTACCCGTTATCCCTCTAACCTACACATCCCAGGACACTAAGGGACAATTTTAACATGGCCAATCAACCTAACCCACACATCTTTGGACTGTGGGAGGAAACCGGAGCACCCGGAGCGCCAGGAACCCAGGGAGACACGAGGAGAATGTACAAACTCCACACAGACCAAGCTGGGAATTGAATCTGGGTCCCTGGCGCTGTGAGGCAGCAGTGCTAATGCTGCTAGCATTAGTTATGCTAGCTGCTAGCTCAGTGCTAGCACTGTGTCACCGTGCCGCCATCCAAGCTATTAGAGAATCAAGGACAATAGTGGAGGCTGCCTCGCTAAATATATTTAAGAAACGGGTTGATGGGTTTTTGATAAGAGAAGGGATTAAGGGTTATGGGGAGAGGGCGGGAAGGTGGAACTGAGTCACGACAGATCAGCCATGATCTTATTGAATGGCGGGGCAGGCTCGAAGGGCCAGATGGCCTACTCCTGCTCCTATTTCTTATGTTCTTATGTTCTTAATTTGCAAATTTTAAAGGCCACTTTTCAGTCCCTGCCACAGGAATGTTGCTTTAACTTTATGTTTTAGTGCATAAAACCAGCTGTTCTGTGAGGAGCTAACTTCCTGTTTTTTTTTAAATACTTGACAGCGAATCAAAGGGAATCTTCAAAGTGTGGTGCCTTGAAGTGTCGAGAGGAACCACCAAAACTTCTGTCTGGAAACAAATTCCATGAGCGGTATTTTGTTCTACGGGATCGTAAACTGCTTCTTTTTAAGGATAAAAAGGTAAATTGTCAGCTGTGTTTCTGACATGAGGGTTAGATGAGATGGGCCATTGAGTCATGGAAACAGGCCCGGCAGCACAACTTGTCCATGTCACTCTTTTGTTTCAAACCCCAAAGCTAATCCCAATTGGCTTTTTGGTCCATTTCCTTCTATACCCATCGTACCCATGTAATTATCTCAGTGCTTTTTAAAAGACAAAATTGTACCCGCCTCTACTCTGGCAGTTTGTTCCAGACATTCAACGCCCTCTATATGAAAAAATTGCCCCTCTGGATACTTTTGTATCTCTTCCGTCTCACCTTAAACTAATGTTCTCTAGTTTTAGACTCCCCTACCTTTGAGAAAAGATATTGACTATCCAGCTGGCCTGTGACCCTCATTATTTTATAGATCTCTATAAGGTCACCCCTCAGCCTCCTACACTCCAGAGAAAAAAGTCCAGGCCTATCCAGCCTCTCCTAATAATTCAATCCATCAAGTCCCAGTAGCATCCTAGTAGATCTTTTCTGCACTTTTATTATTTTAAGAATATCCTTTCTATAATAGGGTGACCAGAATTGCACACAGTATTCCAAGTGTGGCCTTACCAATGTCTTGTACAACTTCAATTCCTGTATTCAATGCTCTGACCAATGAAACCAAGCATGCTGAATGCCTTCTTCACCACTCTGCCCACCTATGAATTCACTTTCAAGGAGCTATGAAAACGTACCGCTAGACCTCTTTGTTCTGTAACTCTCCCCAGTGCCCTACCATTAACTGAGTAAGTCCTGCCCTGGTTCAATCCACCAAAATGTATCACCTCACATTTGTCTAAATTAAACTCCATCTGCCATTCGTCAGCCCACTGGCCCAATTGATCAAGATCCCATTGCAACTGGAGATAACTTTGTTCACTATCTACCATGCCACCAATCTTGGTGTCATCGGCAAACTTACTAACCCTGCCCCCTATATTCTCATCCAAATCATTAATATAAATAACAGTGGGCCCAGCACTGATCCCTGAGGCACACCGCTGGTCACAGGCCTCCAGTTTGAAAAACAACTCTACAACCACCCTCTGGCTTCTGTCAGGAAGCCAATTTTGTATCCATTTAGATCCCTCACCCTGGATCCTGTGAGATTTAACGTTATGCAACAACCTACCATGTGGTATCTTATCAAAGGCCAATGTCAGATAGTTTCTTGAACATATAAATCACTGGAGCACAATTCACAATTTACTGAGTCAAATGGTTTGGATGGGTCCATAAAAACAATCAAGAATTCCTCGTCTTGCTCTCATCATTATTCTTCAACTTTCTGACAGCAAAGACACATCCAGATGTTCCTTTGGCAAACGGAAAGCTGTGACTCTTACGAGTCCCTCCACCAAAGGGATCAGAAAATTCCACTGGTCTGGAATCAGATTCAATGTGTGAGGATTTTCCAGAGTTGACATAAGCTCCAAGTGAATAAAGGGTCTGGACATCAGACAGTCAGAGAGTCATTTGCAGCAGAAAAGGAGGCTTATCATTCTGTTGAGTCTATGCCACTTCCCAGCAGAACATGCCACCCAACCCAGCGAACACCCTTGTAAATCTCCTCTACACCCTTTCAATAGCTTCCACATCCCTCCTGTAATGACGTGGCCAGAACTGAGCACAGTACTCCAAGTGGGGTCTGACCAGGGTCTTATAAAGTTGCAGCATTACCTCCCAACTCCTAAACTCAATCCCTCGATTAATGAAGGCCAGTACACCATACGCCTTCTTGACCACCTCCTCCACCTGCGAGGCCGATTTAACAGTCCTATGGACACAGACTCCTAGGTCCTTCTGATCCTCTACACTGCTAAGAGTCTTACCCTTGATATTATATTCCTTCATCCCATTTGACCTGCCAAAATGGACCACTACACATTTATCTAGGTTGAAGTCCATCTGCCACTTCTCCGCCCATTCCTGCATCCTATCTATGTCATGCTGCAACTTCTGACATCCTTCCAAACTATCCACAACACCACCAACCTTCGTGTCATCAGCAAACTTACCAACCCATCCCTCCACTTCCTCATCCAGGTCATTTATGAAAATGACAAACAGCAAGGGTCCCAGAACAGATTCCTGGGGCACCCCACTGGTGACTGACCACCATGCAGAAAAAGACCCATCCACAACCACTCTTTGCCTTCTGCAGGCAAGCCAGTTCTGGATCCACAAGGCCAAAGGCCCTTGGATTCCATGCCCTCTCACCTTCTCAAGAAGTCTTTAATGGGGGACCTTATCGAACGCCTTGCTGAAGTCCATATAAAAACATCCACCGCTCTTCCTTCGTCAATGTGTTCAGTCACATTTTCAAAGAACTCAACCAGGCTCGTAAGGCATGCCCTGCCTTTGACAAAACCATGCAAGTCTGTACTACAACCACCCAGATCTTTTTCCACCGTGAATACATAAGAAATAGGAGCAGGAGTAGGCCATCTGGCCCTTCAAGCCTGCCCCGTCATTCAATAAGATCATGGCTGATCTGTCGTGGCTCAGTTCCACTTTCCCGCCCTCTCCCCATAACCCTTAATCCCCTCTCTTATCAAAAACCCATCAACCCGCGTCTTAAAAATATTTAGCGAGGCAGCCTCCACCACTTCAACGGGCAGAGAATTCCAGAGATTCACCACCCTTTGAGTGAAGAAGTTCCTCCTCAACTACGTTCTAAAACGTAGTTATCTTGAGGCTGTGCCCCCTAGTCCTACTGTCTATTTTGAGCGGGAAGAGTCTCTCCACCTCTATCCTATCCATCCCATTCATCATCTTATACGTCTCAATGAGATCTCCCCTCATTCTTCTAAACTCTAACGAGTACAAGCCCAGTTTATTCAGCCTCTCCTCATAGCTCAATCCCCTCAACTCCGGTATCAGCCTAGTAAACCTCCTCTGCACTCCCTCCAAGGCCAAAATATCTTTGCGCAGGTGCGGCGCCCAAAACTGCACACAGTACTCCAGCTGCGGCCTCACCAATGCCCTATATAGCTGCAGCAAGACCTCCCTACTTTTATATTTAATCTCCTTCGCTATGAAGGCCAGCATCCCTTGGGGTTTAATGGGATAGGGGGTTATAGATAGGTCTATAGATTGGGGGGGTTGATGCGATCGGCGCAACTCGAGGGCCGAAGGGCCTGTTTGTGCTGTAATGTTCTATGTTCTATGTTCTATCCCATTCGCCTTCCTGACCACCTGCTGCACCTGCAAGCTGGGTTTTTGCGACTCATGCACAAGGACCCCGAGGTCCCTCTGCACCGTCGCCTGCTGCAGTTTTTCGCCCAGTAAGTAATAGTCCTCCCTACCATTCTTCCTTCCAAAGTGGACCACCTCACACTTGCCAACATTAAATTCCATTTTCCATTTCCTGGCCCATTCGCCCAGCCTATCTAGATCCTTCTGCAGACTCTCCACACCCTCCGCACAATTTGCCTTTCTATATAAATGGTAAAAAGCTGAGGCCCCAGCACCGACCCCTGGGGCACTCCACTAGTCACCATCCGCCAATCCGAATAGCACCCATTGACCCCCACTCTCTGCCTCCTATTTGACAACCAATCCTCTATCCACGCTAACACCCTACCCCCAACTCCAAGTCCCCTGACCTTCTGCAATAACCTCTTGTGAGGTACCTTGTCAAACGCCTTCTGAAAATCCAGAAAGACCACATCCACCGGCTCTCCTCTATCCACCGCCCTAGACACATCCTCATAGAACTCCAGTAAATTTGTCAATACCGAGGTAAAGTATTCATTAAGCACCTCTGGTATTTCTACCGGTTCTGTACAAACTTTCCCACCATCACATTTTATAGGTCCTATTCCTTCACATCTCATTCTTTTACTCTTCACATATTTGTAGAACGCCTTAGGATTCTCCTTAATCTTACCCGCCAAGGCCTTCTCATGACCCCTTCTGTCTCTCCTAATTTCCTTCTTAAGTTCCTTACTACAAGCCGTGTATTCCTCTAGATCCCTAACATCACCTAACTCTCTGAACCTTTTGTACGCTTTCCTTTTCATTTTGACCAGGTTCATGTACTTTCAAGTACAAGGCAGGCGTATTACACTGAGGGTGTTGGGTGCCTGGAACTCACTGCCGGGGGAGGTGGTGGAAGCGGATACGGTAGTGACTCTTAAGGGGCGTCTTGACAAATACATGAATAAGAACATAAGAAATAGGAGCAGGAGTAGGCCATCTAGCCCTTCGAGCCTGCCCCGCCATTCAATAAGATCATGGCTGATCTGTCGTGGCTCAGTTCCACTTTCCCGCCCTCTCCCCATAACCCTTAATCCCTTCACTTATCAAAAACCCACCAACCCGCTTCTTAAAAATGTTTAGCGAGGCAGCCTCCACCACTTCAACGGGCAGAGAATTCCAGAGATTCACCACCCTTTGAGTGAAGAAATTCCTCCTTAACTCCGTTCTAAACCACCCCCCCTTTATCTTGAGGCTGTGCCCCCTAGTCCTACTGTCCTTTCTGAGCGGGAAGAGTCTCTCCACCTCTATCCTATCCATCCCATTCATCATCTTATATGGCCTTTATATGGCCTTTGGCCTTGTGGATCCAGAACTGGCTTGCCTGCAGAAGGCAGAGAGTGGTTGTGGATGGGTCTTTTTCGGAATGGAGGTCAGTCACCAGTGGGGTGCCCCAGGGATCTGTTCTGGGACCCTTGCTGTTTGTCATTTTCATAAATGACCTGGATGAGGAAGTGGAGGGATGGGTTAGCAAGTTCGCTGATGACACGAAGGTCGGTGGTGTTGTGGATGGTCTGGAAGAATGTCAAAAGTTGCAGCAGGACATAGATAGGATGCAGGAATGGGTGGAGAAGTGGCAGATGGACTTCAACGCGGATAAATGTGTAGTCGTCCATTTCGGCAGAACCAACGGGATGAACGAGTACACTATCAAGGGCAGGAGTCTTAGTAGCGTTGAAGAGCAGAAGGATCTCGGGGTCCGGGTCCACAGGACTCTTAAAATCAGCCTCGCAGGTGGAGGAGGTGGTCAAAAAAGGCGTATGGTGTACTGGCCTTCATTAATCGAGGGATTGAGTTTAGGAGTCGGGAGGTAATGTTTTTTTGGGCGCCGCACCTGCGCAAGGATATTTTGGCCCTGGAGGGAGTGCAGAGGAGGTTTACTCGGCTGATACCGGAGTTGAGGGGATTGAGCTATGAGGAGAGGCTGAATAAACTAGGCTTGTACTCGTTAGAGTTTAGAAGAATGAGGGGAGATCTCATTGAGACGTATAAGATGATGAATGGGATGGATAGGATAGAGGTGGAGAGACTGTTCCCGCTCAAAAAAGACAGTAGGACTAGGAGGCATAGCCTCAAGATAAAGGGGGGGGCGGTTTAGAACAGAGTTGAGGAGGAACTTCTTCACTCAAAGGGTGGTGAATCTCTGGAATTCTCTGCCCGTTGAAGTGGTGGAGGCTGCCTCGCTAAATATTTTTAAGAAATGGGTTGATGGGTTTTTGATAAGAGAAGGGATTAAGGGTTATGGGGAGAGGGCGGGAAGGTGGAGCTGAGTCACGACAGATCAGCCATGATCTTATTGAATGGCGGGGCAGGCTCGAGGGGCCAGATGGCCTACTCCTGCTCCTATTTCTTATGTTCTTATGTTCTTATGTTGCAACTTTACAGGACCCTTGTCAGGCCTCATTTGGAATACTGTGCGCAGTTCTGGTCGCCTCACTATAGGAAAGACGTAGAAGCTATTGAAAGGGTACAGAGGAGATTTACAAGGATGTTGCCTGGACTGGGAGGCATGCCTTATGAAGATAGGTTGAGGGAGCTGGGACTCTTTTCCCTAGAGAGGCGAAGGTTGAGAGGCGACCTGATAGAAGTTTATAAAATGTTGAGAGGAATAGATAGGGTGGACTCTCAGAGGCTATTTCCCCGGGTTGAAATGGTCGCTACGAGAGGACACAGATTTAAGGTGCGGGGAGGGAAGTACAGAGGTGATGTTAGGGGTAAGTTTTTCACTCAGAGGGTGTGAGTGAATGGAATCGGCTGCCGTCATCGGTGGTGGAGGCGAACTCGCTGGGGTCTTTTAAAAGACTTCTGGATGAGTATATGGGGTTTAATGGGATTGGGGGTTATAGATAGGTCTATAGATTGGTGGGGTTGATGTGATCGGCGCAGCTCGAGGGCCGAAGGGCCTGTTTGTGCTGTCATGTTCTATGTCTGTGTTCTATGTCTCAATGAGATCTCCCCTCATTCTTCTAAACTCTAACGAGTACAAGCCTAGTTTATTCAGCCTCTTCTCATAGCTCAACTCCCTCAACTCCGGTATCAGCCTAGTAAACCTCCTCTGCACTCTCTCCAAGGCCAAAATATTCTTACGTAAGTGCGGCGACCAAAACTGCACACAGTACTCCAGCTGCGGCCTCACCAATGCCCTATACAGCTGCAGCAAGACCTCCCTACTTTTATATTCAATCCCCCTCGCTATGAAGGCCAGCATCCCATTCGCCTTCCTGACCACCTGCTGCACCTGCAAGCTGGGTTTTTGCGACTCATGCACAAGGACCCTGTGGTCCCTCTGCACCGTCGCCTGCTGCAGTTTTTCGCCCCGTAAGTAATAGTCCTTCCTACCATTCTTCCTACCAAAGTGGACTACCTCACACTTGCCAACATTAAATTCCATTTGCCATTTCCTGGCCCATTCGCCCAGCCTATCTAGATCCTTCTGCAGACTCTCCACACCCTCCGCACAATTTGCCTTTCCCCCAATCTTGGTGTCATCAGCAAATTTCGACACCCTACACTCGGTTCCCTCCTCCAGATCATCTATATAAATGGTAAAAAGCTGAGGCCCCAGCACCGACCCCTGGGGCACTCCACTAGTCACCATCCGTCAATCCGAATAGCACCCGTTGACCCCCACTCTCTGCCTCCTATTTGACAAGATGGGAATAGAGGGCTATGATCTCCAGAGGGTCGGGGGTTTTAGTTCAGTCGGGCAACATGATCGGTGCAGGCTTGAAGGCCTGTTCCTGTGCTGTAAATTTCTTTGTTCTTTGAGATAGTCATCGACTTTGTGAAGCATAATGTAGGACATGCCCCTGTCGACATCAATGGGGATGAAGTAGGAACAGAAATATCGAAGATAGGAGCAGGAGGAGGCCATTTGACCCTTCGAGCCTGCTCCACCATTCATCACAATCATGGCTGATCATTCAATTCAATAGACTAATCCTACTTTCTCCCCATAACCTTTGATCCCATTTGCCCCAAGTGCTGTATCCAGCTGCCTGAATACATTTAATGTTTTGGCATCAACTACTTCCTGTGGTAATGAATTCCACAGGCTCTGGACTGTCTGGGTGAAGAAATATCTCCTCACCTCCATCCTAAATGATCCACCCTGAATCCTCAGACTGTGACCTCTGGTTTTGGACCCCCCCACCATTGGAAATCTCCTCCCTACATCTACCCTGTCTAGTCCTGTTAGAATTTTCTAAGTCTCTATGAGGACCCCTCTCAATCATCTGATATCCAGCGAAAACAATCCTAACTCAATCGCTCCTCATACATCAGTTCTGCCATCCTGGAATCAGCCTGGTTAGCCTTTGCTGCACTCCCTCGAGAGCAAGAACATCTGCCCTCAGAAAAGGAGACCAAAACTGTACACAATATTCTAGGTGTGGCCACATCCCTGCTCCTGTGCTCGAAACCTCTCACAATGAAGGCCAAACATGCCATTTGCCTTCTTTACCGCTTGTTGCACCTGCATGCTTACCTTCAGTGACTGGTGCACAAGGACACCCACACTTCCCACTTCCAATTAACAGTCATAAAAGAGAGCTTCAAGTTTTTTGATGTCCAGGTTCCCAACCTGTCCTGGTCCCTCCTCCTCCTCCCCCCCCCCCCCCCCCCCCCCCCCCGAAATTACAGTGAAGAAAGCCCACCAATGTCTCTACGTTTTGAGAAAATGAAGGAAATTTGGCTCCGACTCTTACCAACTTACACCATAGAAAATATTCTTTCTGGTTGCATCACAGCTTCATATGGCTCCTGCTCAACCCAAGACCACAAGAAACTACAAGGGAAATGAATGAAGCCCAGTTCATTACTCAACCCAGCCTCCCACCCACTGACACTTCCTACACTTCCTGCTGTCTTGAAAAATCAACCAACATAATTAATTACCCTGGACATATTCTCTTCCACCTACTTCTGTTCGGAAAAAGTTACAATTTCTGAAGACATACCAACCTATTCAAGAACAGCTTCTGTCAGACTTTTGAATGGACCCACCTGGCATTAGGTTTATCTTTCTCAGCGCCCTAGCTACAACTGTATCACGACATTCTGCACTCTCTCCTTTCCTTCCCCAAGAATAGTTTGCTTTATCCATATAGTGCGCAAGAAACTTCTTTCACTGTATACCAATACATGTGACAATAAGAAATCAAATCAAACTATCTCTGATATCTCTCCCCTCCTCTATGTTCTATGTTCTATGTTCTATGTTCTATGTTCTATGTTCTAAGTCTGGCTTCTCCCAGTTTTAACCACTCCATGAGTGGTGGTTATATCTTGAGTTTCCTCTACCTTAAGCCCTGGAATGTCCTCCCTAACTCTCTCTTGCTTCGCCATCTCTCTGTCCTCACTCAGGGACAACCCTTAAAACCTACCTCTTTGATCAAACATTTGGTTACCAGTCATATTTCCTTCAACTGCTGGTGTCAAATTTTATTTGACAGATTTCCAATGAAATGATTTTGGCCATTTTATTATGTTAAAGGAGTGATATAAATACAATTTGTTGTTATTAATATTGTCACATTTACACAGACTATTTTCTCAATGCTATAGTCACCCTGAGGTCAGAGAACTAGACTGTGGGGGGATTTGGTGAAAATCGGCATTCTTCATGCTGTAAAATCCTTTCGCCATATTCAATCTGAATATCAGAGTCACTTATGAGGAAAGGCTGAGGGACTTGAGGTTGTTTTCGTTAGAGAGAAGAAGATTAAGAGGTGACCTAATTGAGGCATACAAGATGATCAGAGGGTTAGATAGAGTGGATAGTGAGAGCCTTTTCCCTCGGATGGTGATGGCTAACATGAGGGGACATAACTTTAAATTAACGGGTGGTAATTATAGGATGGATGTCAGAGGTAGGTTCTTTACTCAGAGGGTAGTAAGGGCGTGGAATGCCCTGCCTGCAGCAGTTGTGGACTCACCAACTTTAAGGGCGTTCAAATGGTCAGTGGATAGGCATATGGATAACATTGGAATAGTTTAGGTTAGAGGGTCATTAGATTGGTTCCACTGGTCGGGGCCACATCGAGGACCAAAGGGCCTGTACTGCGCTGTAATGTTCTATGTTCTATCCATGATTGCATATACCTCTGTCAAATCTTGCCTCTATCTCCTTTGCCACAAGGAGAAACTCTTCAATCTTTCCAACTCTACCATGTGACATCTCAGGAATCATTCTAGGAAATTTCCTCCCCACCCTCTCAACAATCCCCGTTTCTTTCTTAAAGTCTGCTGGTCAGAACTGGACTTAGTGCTCTATTATGGGCATAAAAGAAGTTTATAAAAGTTTGGGTTAACTTTTCTGCATTTGTATATAATGCCTCTATTTATAAAGCCTAAAACCCCGTTATGCTTTTGGAACCACCCTCTCAATATGTCCTGCCACCGTCAGCATCAATACAAATATCCCCAAAGGCCTTGCACACTCTATTTTTGTGCCATTAAATCTATATTTTCTTTATCTCTTCCACCAAAATGCATCCTGACACTTCTCTATGTGAAATACTATCTGTCACTTGCTTGTTCATTCAGCAAGTGAGTAAAACAATTATATATTTAATATATATAATATCTAACATATATATAAGATAAGAAATATATATTTTTTATTTATATATACATAAATCATGTTGCAGACAATTTGTATCATCATCACTTTTGTCACTGCTCGAAGTTTGGCATCAACGACAAATTTTGAAATTTGACTCAATGTTCCTGAGATCCGAATCATTTCTATCGAGTTATGATCAAATGATTTCACTGTTCTTCGCTTGACTGCAACTGGTGTTTTTTCAAACGATATGCTTGCCAATTTAGTGAGACCTTAACTGTTTACGTACTGTCGCTACAATAAATAGAATCACGCAGTGTAGAAGCATTCGGCCCATTGAGTCTGCACCGACCACAATCCCACACAGGCCCGATCTCCAAAACTCCATGCATTTACCCTAGCTAATCCCCTTGACACTAAGGGACAATTTAGCATGGCCAATCACCTCATCTGCAAATCTCTGCACTGTGGGAGGAAACTGGAACACCCAGAGGAAACCCAGACAGACACGGGGAAAACATGTCAACTTCACACAGACAGTCACCCAAGCTAGGAATCGAACTCTGGTCCCTGGTGCTGTGAAGCAGCAGTGCTAACCACTATGTCACCATGCTGCTCAGACTAGTTTGCTTAAGTTTTTAAAAAGAAAAGAAAGTAGTATTTAGAGTTATTGATAGGAGATAGATACCATTTTAAATGATTTTTATTTGTTTTGTCTGTAATGGGCATTAGCTATAGCTTTAAGTTTAATTTGTATTTCTGTATTTATGAGAAGAAAGGGAAAGAGCTTTGGTTTAATTTCACTTTGAAAGGTGACTACTGTTTAATGAGGTTTTTTACTTATTTAAAACGATCACAGGCCATAAAAATCTGGGTTGCTGCCAATAACCAGGGCCCAAAGAGACAGCAAAGGCAGTTTGAATTCATTTGAAATAATGAAACCTAGAAGTAGTGAATGGTGATGGACAATTAACTCATTAGAGGAGAAGGCTCCACAACTATCCCATCCTCAATGATGTAGGGGTGCAGCACATCAGTGCAAAAGATAAGGTACTTATGACAATCTTTATCCAGAAATGCCGAAAGATGATCCACCTCGGTCTCCTTTGGTGGTACCCAACGTTAAAGGTGTCAGTCTTCAGCTAATTCAATTCATTCCACATGATAAAGAAAGCAGGAAAGAATTCAAGGAGGGAATTAGGAGAACAAGGAGACCTTGGAATGTTGGGTTAAAGAGAATCCCAAGGCGATTTATACATACATTAAAAAGGAGAGGATAACGAGGAAAACGGTAGAACCACTCAAGGATAAAGAAGGTAACTTGTGCTTGGAAGCAGCGAATGTGGGTGAGATCCTAAATGAGCATTTTGATATTCACCAGGGAGAAGGACATGGAGGATAGTGAGATTAGTGTGAAGCATGCTAATATGCTGGGAATTTTGAGATCCAGAAAAAAGTGGTGTTGAGTCTCTTGAAGAGCATGAAGGTGGATAAGTCCCCAGGGCCCGATGGGATCTGCCCCAGGTTATTGCGACAGAGGCAAGAGAGGAGATTGCTTCGGCCCTGACAAAGATCTTTGTGTTCTCGCTAGCCACTGGAGAGGTTCTGGAGAACTGGCTAGAAGCTAATGTCATTCCTCTGTTTGAGAAAAGAAAAATGGATAATTCAGGAAATTATAGACCGGTGAGTCTCATAGGTAGTTGGAAAGCAATTGGAGAGTATTCTTAGGGAAAGGATTTATGTGCATTTGGAAAAGCATGGCCTAATTAGGGAAAACACAATAAGAAGCCTCACAACATCAGGTTAAAGTCCAACGAGTTTGTTTGGAAAATTTGACAAATTATTGACGAATAAACCTGTTGGACTTTAACCTGATGTTGTGAGACTTCTTACTGTGTTTACCCCAGTCCAGCGCCAGCATCTCCACATCATAATTAGGGAAAGTCAGCATGGCTTTGTGCGGGGCAGATTGTATCTTTCTAACTTGACTGATTTTTTTTGAGGGGCTAACAAAGGTGATCGATGAGGATGGAGCAGTTGATGTTGTCTACACAGATTTTAATAAGGATTTCAACGTGGTCCCATGGTAGGCTGATCCAGAAGATTAAGATGCATGGGATTCATGGAAACTTGGCCACTTGGATTCAGAATTGGCGCACCCATAGGTGTCAGAGAGTATTGGTGGAAAGTTTTTTTTCTGGCTGTAAGTCCATCATAGTGGTGTTCTGCACTGGGACCTCTACTTTCTGTGCCACATAAAGATGGCTTAGATGAAAATGTAGGTGGATGGGTTACCAAGTTTACAGACAACATAAAGATAGATGGAATTGTGGATAGTGTGGAAGGTTGTCAAAGGATACAGCAGGATAGAGATCAGCTGCAGATATGGGCAGAGAAATGGCAGATGGAGTTTAATGCAGGCTAGTGAGAGGTGCTGCACTTTGGGAGAGCAAATGTTAACGGTAAGTACACAGTTAATGGCAGGACCCTGAACAGCATTGATGTACAGAGAGATTTTTGGATTCAAGTCCATAGCTCCCTGAAAGTGGCCACACAAATGTACAGGGTGGTGAAGAAGGCATCTTGGCATGCTTGCCTTTATTGGTTGGGTTGAGTACAAGAATCTGGATGTCATGTTGCAGCTTTATAAAACTTTAGTTAGGACACACTTAGAATATTGTGTTCAATTCTGGCCACCACATTACAGGAAGGATGTGGAAGCTTTGGAGAGAATGCAGAATGTTGGAATACAGTGGCACAGTTGTAGCACTGCTATCTCACAGTGCCAGGGACCCAGGGCAGCACAGTAGCACAGTGGGTTAGCAATGCTACCTCACAGCGCCAGGGACCTGGGTTTGATTCCTGGCTTGGGTCACTGGCTGTATGGAGTTTGCACATTCTCCCCATGTCTGCATGGGTATTCTCCAGGTGTTCCGGTTTCCTTCACAGTCCAAAAGATGTGTTGGTTAGGTGCATTGGCCATGTTAAATTCTCCCTCAGTTTACCCAAACAGACACTGGAATGTGGCAACTAGAGGATTTTCACAGTAACTTCATTGTAGTGTGAATATAAGCCAACCTGTGATACTAATAAATAAACTTTAAAGAAGAGGTTTACCAGAATGTTGCCTGGATTAGATAGTATGAACTCTGAGCAGAGGCTGGACAAACTAGGGCTGTTTTTTTTGTGGAGTGACGGAGACTAAGGAGACAACTGATAGAAGTCTATAAAATTATGAGAGGTAGAGGTAAGGTTGACCATCAGAATCTTTTTCCCAGAGTTGAAATGTCTCATATTAGGGGCACGTGTTTAAGATGAGAGGGGGGAAGTTCAAAGGTGATGCGAGAGGCAAGTTCATTTTACACAGAGTGGTAGGTGTCTGGAATGTGCTGCCAGGGGTGGTGGTGGAGGCAGATACGATAGGAGCGTTTAAGGGCTTTTTGATAAGCTCATGAATATGCAAGAAATAGAGGAATTATGGAGCGAGGACAGGCAGAAGGAATTAGTTTAATTTGGCATCATGTTCAGCATAACATTGTGGGCCAAAGGGCCTGTTTCTCTGCCGCACTGTTCTAAGTTTTCTGTTCTATGTTAAGAAACAGCTGAAGGCACTGGGTACGGCAAAGGCTGTGAGTCCTGAGAATATTCCACCAATATTGAAGACTTGTCTCCAGAACTTGCCACACCCCGACCCACGCTGTTCAATGCTGGCATCAAAGGAGATAGCTGAGGAAATTGTGGAGGCATTGCTGGTGATCATTCCAGAATCACTGGTGTCAGGGAAGGTTCTAGAGGACTGGATAAAGCCTATTGTAACATCCATATTTAAGAGAGGAGGAGGGCAGAAGATGAAAATTATAGGCCAGTTAGCCTGACCTTGGTCATGGGTAAGATCTTGGCATCCGTTGTTAAGAATGAAATTGCAGAGTACTTGGAAATACACGGTAAAATAGGGCTGAGTCAGCATGGCTTTGTCAAAGGGAGGTCATGTCTGACAAATCTGTTGGAGTTTTTTGAGGAGGTAACGAAGAAGTTAGATAAAGGAGAACCAGTGAACATGATTTATTTGGATTTCCAGAAAGCCTTTGACCAGGTCTCTTACGGGGGGCTGCTAAATAAGCTAAGAGACAGTGGTGTTAGAGGCAAGGTACTGGTAAGGATAGGAGATTGGCTGACAGACAGAAGGCAGAAAGTGGGGATAAGGGAGTCCTTTTCAGGATGGCAACTGGTGACTAGTGCTGTTCATGATGTGGGTATGCCGGCGTTGGACTGGCTAGTGCTGTTCCACAGGGGTCAGTGTTGGGACCACAACTTTTCACTATATGCATTAATGATCTGGAAGATGGAATTGGTTGCTAAATTTGTGCATGATACAAAGATACATAGATGGACTGAGGGAGACTGCAGAATGACTTGAACAGGCTAGGAGAAGGGGCAAAGAAGTGGCAGATGGAATACGATGTGGGAAAGCGTGAGATTATGCACTTTGGTAGGAAGAATAGAGGCAGAGTTTTCTAAATTTTCTAAATGGGGAAAGGCTTCAGAAATCTGAGGCACAAAGGGACTTGGGAATCCTGGTTCAGGATTCTCTTAAGATTAATAACAAAGAGAACAAAGAACAACCCAGCACGGGAAACAGGCCCTTCGGCCCAACAAGCCCGTGCCGCTGCATCACCCTACACCTATTCTACCCTGCGTGTCTACGAATAGAACCCCTGACTTAGCCAGATTCAGGGGAGAATAGTGTCAATTTGGTAAAAACCGATTAGCCTAAGAGCACATCTTTGGGGTGTGGGAGGAAACCGGAGCGCCCGGAGGAAACCCACGCAACCACAGGGAGAATGCACAAACTCCCACAGACACAGGCCCAAATCCATGTGCCCGCACAGCCAGCAGTGCTAGTCACTGAGCTGTTGCGGCGCCCGTCTACCGGTCCAGGATCAAGCACACACACCGACACGAAGTACTAGGCCACTCCCGGAACCTCCAGGAGCAGCCCACGCACGACCCACCGTGTGAATGCCCCTCGTTTGACAACGAGGTGGACCTCCACCTGCGGATTCACCTAATGTGCAGGTTCGGTTGGCAGTTAGGAAGCAAATTCATTGTTAGCATTCATTTCTAGAGGACGAGAATACAAGAGCAGGAATGACCTGCTGAGACTGTAAAAGGATCTGGTCAGATCCCATTTGGAATATTGTGAGCAGTTTTGAGCCCCATATCTAAGGAAGGATGTGCTGGCCTTGGAGGGGATCCAAAGAGGTTCACAAGAATGATCCCAGGAATGAAGAGTTTGTCATTTGAGAGGTGGTTGAGTCTGGGTCCATACTCACTGGAGTTTAAAAAGATGAGAGGGATCAAATTGAAACTTACAGAATACTGAGGGATCTGGATAGAGTGGATGTGGAGCGGATGTTTCCTACGAGTGGAAACATCCGTTCCACATCCACTAGAAACGGGGGCACAACCTCAGGCTAAAGGGACGATCCTTTAAAACAGAGATGAGGAGGAATTTCTTCAGCCAGAGAGTGGGGAATCTGTGAGGCTCTTTGCACAAAAGGCAGTGAAGATCGGGTCATTGAGTGTCTTTAAGACAGAGATAGATAGGTTCTTGATCAATAAGGGGATCAAGGGTTACGGGAAGAAGACAGGAAATGGAATTACATCAATCATGATTGAATGGCAGAGCAGACTTGATCGGCTCCTATATCTTACAGTCTTAAGTGATGGAAGGGGTCATCAATGGTGTAATCAAGTGGTACTTGTTTCGCAATAACCCCACTGATACTCAGTTTGGGTTCTACCAGGTTCTCCCAGCTCCTGGTTTCATTACAGCCTTGATTCAAATGTGGACAAACGAGCTGAGCTGAGGAGAGAGTGAGTATCTTTATACAGAAACTGTTGAAAAAAAACGTGAAGAGAGACTACAGACTGCAAATATCAAATTAAAAAATAGAAAGGTTCTAAAAAGAGGGAGAGGAATAGTGGCAAGTTCCAAGGAAAGCTTCCAGTCAAAGTAGAAGAAGAGGAACCTGGAATTAGATCCTGTCAAATGAATTTAACAGTGAAGAGCAAAGAGAGACCAAATTACAGGAACCAGACTAAAAGCAAAGTGGGCTTATAAGATCCAAGGAGATCCAAAGATTGGTGACTTCTTACAACAGGCCTGTAATCAGTGGTAATTCCTTACAATTGGCCTGTATTCAGTGGTGTTCTGTTAGCCTGGCTGGGTAATAGACTGTGTATGGAAACCTGAATGCATGCAGTACGCCAGGTCAAGAAAACATTGAGAGGAGAGGTTGAAACCTTGACCCTTAGTGGATATATGAAAGAGAGATTTAGAACATAGAACATAGAACATTACAGCACAAACAGGCCCTTCGGCCCTCGGGTTGCGCCGATCACATCAACCCCACCAATCTATAGACCTATCTATAACCCCCAATCCCATTAAACCCCATATACTCATCCAGAAGTCTTTTAAAAGACCCCAGCGAGTTCGCCTCCACCACCGATGACGGCAGCCAATTCCATTCACTCACCACCCTCTGAGTGAAAAACTTACCCCTAACATCACCTCTGTACTTCCCTCCCTGCACCTTAAATCTGTGTCCTCTCGTAGCGACCATTTCAACCCGGGGAAATAGCCTCTGAGAGTCCACCCTATCTATTCCTCTCAACATTTTATAAACTTCTATCAGGTCGCCTCTCAACCTTCGCCTCTCTAGGGAAAAGAGTCCCAGCTCCCTCAACCTATCTTCATAAGGCATGCCTCCCAGTCCAGGCAACATCCTTGTAAATCTCCTCTGTACCCTTTCAATAGCTGCTACGTCTTTCCTATAGTGAGGCGACCAGAACTGCGCACAGTACTCCAAATGAGGCCTGACAAGGGTCCTGTAAAGTTGCAACATTACCTCCCGACTCCTAAACTCAATCCCTCGATTAATGAAGGCCAGTACACCATACGCCTTCTTGAGCACCTCCTCCACCTGCGATTTAAGAGTCCTGTGGACCCGGACCCCGAGATCCTTCTGCTCTTCAACACTACTAAGACTCCTGCCCTTGATAGTGTACTCGTTCATCCCGTTGGTTCTGCCGAAATGGACGACTATACATTTATCCGCGTTGAAGTCCATCTGCCACTTCTCCGCCCATTCCTGCATCCTATCTATGTCCTGCTGCAACTTTTGACATCCTTCCAGACCATCCACAACATCACCGACCTTCGTGTCATCAGCGAACTTGCTAACCCATCCCTCCACTTCCTCATCCAGGTCATTTATGAAAATGACAAACAGCAAAGGTCCCAGAACAGATCCCTGGGGCACTCCACTGGTGACTGACCTCCATTCCGAAAAAGACCCATCCACAACCACTCTCTGCCTTCTGCAGGCAAGCCAGTTCTGGATCCACAAGGCCAAAGGCCCTTGGATCCCATGCCCTCTCACCTTCTCAAGTAGTCTTGCATGGGGGACCTTATCAAACGCCTTGCTGAAGTCTATGTACACTACGTCCACGGCACTTCCTTCGTCAATGTGTTCAGTCACATTATCGAAGAACTCGGCTCGTAAGGCATGACCTGCCCTTGACAAATCCATGCTGACTATTCCTGATCATGTCAAACCTCTCCAAATGCTCGTAAATCTTGTCCCTCAGAAGCCTCTCCATCAGCTTACCAACCACTGAGGTCAGACTCACCGGGCGGTAATTTCCCGGGCTATCTCTGTTCCCTTTCTTGAAAATAGGGACTACATCCGCAATCCTCCAATCTTCCGGAACCTCTCCCGTCTCCATTGACGACGCAAAGATCATCGCCAGGGGCTCTGCAATCACTTCCCTCGCCTCCCACAGTATCCTGGGGTACATCCCATCTGGTCCCGGCGACTTATCTATTTTGATAGAATTCAAAAGTTCTAACACATCCTCCTCCTTAATGTCCATTAAGATTTAGGAAAAGATTCCAAGATGTGTTCTTTGAGAGTGGAAATTGGAAATGATATTCCACATTGTATTAATGCCTATTAAAAGGTGGATTTACCCCATCTTACAGACCCCCCCTTTGATATAGGAGGCATGGTTGGTAAGTTTGCAGATGAGTGACATAGTGGACAGTGAAGAAAGTTATCTCCAATTGCAACGGAATCTTGATCAATTGGGCCAGTGGGCTGATGAATGGCAGATGGAGTTTAATTTAAATAAATGCAAGGTGATGCATTTTGGTAGATTGAACCAGGTTACTCACTTACTCAGTTAATGGTAGGGTGTTGGGCAGAGTTACAGAAGAAAGAGATGTAGGGGTGCATATTCATAGCTCCTTGGAAGTGGAGTCACAGGTGGACAGAGTGCTGAAGAAGGCATTCAGCATGCTTGGATATGGCATGGGGATATGGCTAAGGTCTTGAATAACTTTTTTGTTTCTGTCTTCACGGAGGAGGACGTGAATAATTTGCTGGGTGTTAGCGATGGAAAGGTGGTAGGACTGGAGGGTCTTAATGACATTACTGTTACTAAACATAAGAACATAAGAAATAGGAGCAGGAATAGGCCATCTAGCCCTTCGAGCCTGCCCCGCCATTCAATAAGATCATGGCTGATCTGTCATGGCTCAGCTCCACCTTCCCGCCCTCTCTATAACCCTTAATCCCTTCTCTTATCAAAATCCCATCAACCCGTTTCTTAAAAATATTTAGCGAGGCAGCCTCCACCACTTCAACGGGCAGAGAATTCCAGAGATTCACCACCCTTTGAGTGAAGAAGTTCCTCCTTAACTCTGTTCTAAACCGCCTCCCCTTTATCTTGAGGCTGTGCCCCCTAGTCCTACTGTCTTTTTTGAGCGGGAAGAGTCTCTCCACCTCTATCCTATCCATCCCATTCATCATCTTATACGTCTCAATGAGATCTCCCCTCATTCTTCTAAACTCTAACGAGTACAAGCCTAGTTTATTCAGCCTCTCCTCATAGCTCAATCCCCTCAACTCCGGTATCAGCCTAGTAAACCTCCTCTGCACTCCCTCCAGGGCCAAAATATCCTTGCGTAGGTGCGGAAGACGATTGACAAGGGACCTCACAAGAGGTTTTTGCAGAAGGTCAGGGGACATGGAGTTGGGGGTAGGGTGTTAGCGTGGATAGAGGATTGGTTGTCAAATAGGAGGCAAAGAGTGGGGGTCAATGGGTGCTATTCGGATTGGCGGTTGGTGACTAGTGGGGTGCCCCAGGGGCCGGTGCTAGGGCCTCAGCTATTTTCCATTTATATAGATGATCTGGAGGAGGGAACCGAGTGTAGGGTGTCGAAATTTGCTGATGACACCAAGATTGGGGGAAAGGCAAATTGTGCGGAGGGTGTGGAGAGTCTGCAGAAGGATCTAGATAGGCTGGGCGAATGGGCCAGGAAATGGCAAATGGAATTTAATGTTGGCAAGTGTGAGGTGGTCCACTTGGGTAGGAAGAATGGTAGGAAGGATTATTACTTACGTGGCGAAAAACTGCAGCAGGCGACGGTGCAGAGGGACCTCGGGGTCCTTGTGCATGAGTCGCAAAAACCCAGCTTGCAGGTGCAGCAGGTGGTCAGGAAGGCGAATGGGATGCTGGCCTTCATAGCGAGGGGGATTGAATATAAAAGTAGGGAGGTCTTGCTGCAGCTGTATAGGGCACTTGTGAGGCCGCAGCTGGAGTACTGTGTGCAGTTTTGGGCGCCGGACCTGCGCAAAGATATTTTGGCCCTGGAGGGAGTGCAGAGGAGGTTTACTAGGCTGATACCGGAGTTGAGGGGGTTGAACTATGAGGAGAGGCTGAATAAACTAGACTTGTACTCGTTAGAGTTTAGAAGAATGAGGGGGGATCTCATTGAGACGTATAAGATGATGAATGGGATGGATAGGATAGAGGTGGAGAGACTCTTCCCGCTCAAAAAAGACAGTAGGACTAGGGGGCACAGCCTCAAGATAAAGGAGGGGCGGTTTAGAACGGAGTTGAGGAGGAACTTCTTCACTCAAAGGGTGGTGAATCTCTGGAATTCTCTGCCCGTTGAAGTGGTGGAGGCTGCCTCGCTAAATATTTTTAAGAAGAGGGTTGATGGGTTCTTGATAAGAGAGGGGATTAAGGGTTATGGGGAGAGGGCGGGAAAGTGGAACTGAGCCACAACAGATCAGGCATGATCTTATTGAATGGTGGGGCAGGCTCGAGGGGCCAGATGGCCTACTCCTGCTCCTATTTCTTATGTTCTTATGTTCTTATATGCTTGGTTTCATCGCTCAGAACATTGAATACAGGAGTTGGAATGTCTTGTTGAAGTTGTACAAGATATTGGTAAGGCCATGTTTGGAACATTGTGTACAATTATGGTCACCCTATCATAGAAAGGATATTATTTATCCTTTCTATAGGATAAATAGAAAGAGTGCAGAAAAGATTTACTAAGATGCTACCAGGACTTGATGGATCGAGTTATATGGAGAGGCTGGATAGACTGGGATTATTTTCTCTGGAGCGTAGGAGGCTGAGGGGCGACCGTATAGAAGTCTATAAAATAATGAGGGGCACAGATCAGCGAGATAGTCAATATCTTTTCCCAAAGGTAGGGGAGTCTAAAACTAGAGGGCAGAGGTTTAAGGTGAGAGGGGAGAGATACAAAAGTGTCTAGACGGGCAATTTTTTCACACAGAGGGTGGTGAGTATCTGAAATAAGCTGCTAGAGATAGTAGTAGACGCGGATACAATTTTGTCTTTTAAAAAGCATTTAGATAGTTACATAGGTACAATGGATATCGAGGGATATAGGCCAAATATGGACAATTGGGATTAGCCTAGGGGTTTTAAGAAAAAAAGAGAGGCATGGGCATGTTGGGCCAAAGGGCTGTTTCCATGCTATAAACCTATGCTCTCTGCTCGTGTCAGACCTGCCATTCCTGGAAGCAATCTGGTAAACCTTCTCTTTACTCCCTCTGGAGCAAGAACATCCTTCCCCAGATAAGGACACCAAAACTTGCACACAATACTCTCTCACTATGGCTCTATATAATTGCAGAAAAATATCCATGTTCCTATGCTCGAATCCTCGAAGAAGTCCCATATACCATTTACCACCTGCTGCACTAGCATGCTTACCCTTAGAAACCATGAGGTTACCCAGACCTCATTGCACATTTCACCTCTCTCAATTTACAACCATTCAGATAATAATCTGTCTTCCTGTTCTTGCTACCAAAGTGGATAATCTCACATTTATCTCCATGATACTGAACCAACCATGCATTTTTCCACTCAGTCAGCTTGTCCAAATCGTACCAAAGCATGTCTGTATCCTCCTCATAGCTGACTCCCCCACACAACTTTGTGTCATCTGTAAATCTGGAGATATTATATTTAGTTCCCTAATCTAAATCATTACTAGATCATTTGGGGGGGGGGTGGGATATTGAGTAGAGGGGGTGAAAGGGAGGGGGGCATAGATGGGGAATGCAAGGCACGGCGTAGTGGGGGTGGGGCGGAGCAGGGTTTGAAATGCACGTGCTTTAATACTTTAAAGGTAGGGGAGGACCGCAGGAAACATGGGAGGGAGGTTAGACAGGAGGTGGAGAAGGGAAATGCCCAGACTGAGGGGCTGAAGTGTGTATATTTTAATGCAAGGAGTATAGTAAATAAGGTAGATGAGCTTAGGGCGTGGATAGCTGCTTGGGAATGTGATGTCGTGGCCATTACGGAGACTTGGATGTCTCAGGGACAGGACTGGGTACTTCAGGTGCCAGGTTTCAGATGTTTCAGGAAGGACAGGGAGGCTGGCAGAAGAGGTGGTGGAGTGGCACTGTTAATAAGGGACAGTGTCATGGCTGCAGAGAAAGAGGATGCCGTGGAGGGACTTTCTACAGAGTCTCTGTGGGTGGAAGTTACGAACAGCATAGGGTCGAAAACTTTGCTGGGTGTATTCTATAGGCCGCCCAATAGTGACAGGGAAGTTGAAGTGCAGATAGGGAACCAGATTCTGGAGAAATGTATTAAAAACAGAGTGGTCGTGATGGGAGACTTCAATTTCCCAAACATCGACTGGAATATCCCTAGAGTAAGGGGTTCGGCTGGAGAGGAGTTTGTTAGGTGTGTTCAGGAAGGTTTCCTGACACAGTATGTGGACAAGCCTACGAGGGGTGAGGCAGTACTTGACCTGGTACTGGCGAATGAACCAGGGCAGGTGATGGATCTCTCGGTAGGAGAGCATCTTGGGAATGGAGATCATAATTCTATCTCCTTCACAATTGCATTGGAACGAGATAGGATCAGACAGGCTAGGAAGGTGTTTGTCTGGAGTAAGGGGAGATACGAAGAAGTCCGGAAGTTACTTGGACAAATAAACTGGAAGGAGGCATTCTTAGGGAAGAGTACCGAAGGAAGGTGGCGGATATTCAAGGAATGTTTGTCTAGCGCTCTGCATGACAATGTTCCGATAAGGCAAGGGGGTTTTGGTAGGTCGCGGGAACCGTGGTGCACGAAGGCTGTGTTGAACCTAGTCAGGAGGAAAAGGAAGGTATACAAAAGGTTCAGGGAACTAGGAGAGGTTAAGGATCTTGAAGAATATAAGGACTGTAGAAAGGAGGTTAAAAGGGAAATTAGGAGAGCCAGAAGGGGTCATGAGAAGACCTTGGCGGGTAAGATTAAAGAAAATCCCAAGGCCTTCTATAAGTATGTGAAAGGTAAAAGGGTGAGAAGGGAAAGGATAGGACCTATAAAAGATGAAGGGGGAAAGGTCTGTGTAGAACCAGAAGAAATGGCGGAGGTGCTTAATGAGTACTTTGCATCAGTATTCACAGTGGAAGCTGATTTGGGAGATCTTGCTATGGACTTGCAGCAGGTGGAAAAGATTGAGTACGTGGACATTAAAGAGGAGGATGTGTTAGAACTTTTGAATTCTATCAAGGTAGATAAGTCGCCGGGACCAGATGGGATGTACCCCAGGATACTGTGGGAGGCCAGGGAAGTGATTGCAGAGCCCTTGGCGATGATCTTTGCGTCGTCAATGGAGACGGGAGAGGTTCCGGAAGATTGGAGGATTGCGGATGTAGTCCCTATTTTCAAGAAAGGGAACAGAGATAGCCCGGGAAATTACCGCCCGGTGAGTCTGACCTCAGTGGTTGGTAAGCTGATGGAGAGGCTTCTGAGGGACAAGATTTACGACCATTTGGAGAGGTTTGACATGATCAGGAATAGTCAGCATGGATTTGTCAAGGGCAGGTCGTGCCTTACGAGCCTAGTTGAGTTCTTCGATAATGTGACTGAACACATTGACGAAGGAAGTGCCGTGGACGTAGTGTACATGGACTTCAGCAAGGCTTTTGATAAGGTCCCCCATGCAAGACTTCTTGAGAAGGTGAGAGGGCATGGGATCCAAGGGCCTTTGGCCTTGTGGATCCAGAACTGGCTTGCCTGCAGAAGGCAGAGAGTGGTTGTGGATGGGTCTTTTTCGGAATGGAGGTCAGTCACCAGTGGGGTGCCCCAGGGATCTGTTCTGGGACCCTTGTTGTTTGTCATTTTCATAAATGACCTGGATGAGGAAGTGGAGGGATGGGTTAGCAAGTTCGCTGATGACACGAAGGTCGGCGGTGTTGTGGATGGTCTGGAAGGATGTCAAAAGTTGCAGCAGGACATAGATAGGATGCAGGAATGGGCGGAGAAGTGGCAGATGGACTTCAACGCGGATAAATGTGTAGTAGTCCATTTCGGCAGAACCAACGGGATGAACGAGTACACTATTAAGGGCAGGGGTCTTAGTAGCGTTGAAGAGCAGAAGGATCTTGGGGTCCGGGTTCACAGGACTCTTAAATCGGCCTCGCAGGTGGAGGAGGTGGTCAAGAAGGCGTATGGTGTACTGGCCTTCATTAATCGAGGGATTGAGTTTAGGAGTCGGGAGGTAATGCTGCAACTTTACAGGACCCTTGTCAGGCCTCATTTGGAGTACTGTGCGCAGTTCTGGTCGCCTCACTATAGGAAAGATGTAGAAGCTATTGAAAGGGTGCAGAGGAGATTTACAAGGATGTTGCCTGGACTGGGAGGCATGCCTTATGAAGATAGGTTGAGGGAGCTGGGACTCTTTTCCCTGGAGAGGCGAAGGTTGAGAGGCGACCTGATAGAAGTTTATAAAATGTTGAGAGGAATAGATAGGGTGGACTCTCAGAGGCTATTTCCCCGGGTTGAAATGGTCGCTACGAGGGGACACAGATTTAAGGTGCGGGGAGGGAGGTACAGAGGTGATGTTAGGGGTAAGTTTTTCACTCAGAGGGTGGTGAGTGATTGGAATCGGCTGCCGTCGTCGGTGGTGGAGGCGAACTCGCTGGGGTCTTTTAAAAGACTTCTGGATGAGTATATGGGGTTTAATGGGATTGGGGGTTATAGATAGGTCTATAGATTGGTGGGGTTGATGCGATCGGCGCAACTCGAGGGCCGAAGGGCCTGTTTGTGCTGTAATGTTCTATGTTCTATGTTCTAGATGTTGTGAATAACTGGGGTCCCAGCACTGATCCCTGCGGAATCCCACTAGCCTCTGCCTGCCATTTGGAAAATGACCTATTTATCCCTACTCTTTGTTTTCTATCTGCCAACCAGTTTTCTTTTCATCTCAACAAACTCCCCCCCCTCCACCCCCCCCCCTTATTCCCACGCACTCTAACTTTGATTTGACGTTGGTTAACAAGTAGAGAATAGAAAAGGAGTGTGATGGTATCTATTTTACAGAGCTCCAAGCCTGAACAAGAGTGGTCTGTCTTCTCACTGAAGGTTTATCTGGGCATTAAGAAGAAACTGAAAGCACCAACAGCGCAGTAAGTCCATCATTAACATAATTCATGGAGTCATTGATCGGATGCCATTTGATCAGTTTTCCTATGTTGAGAAAATAAGGAATGAAAATTAAAAATTAAATTACATTTGTCAGTTCAGTAACAAAGATGTAAAATGTGACAACCTCAGTGCATCATGAAGCCATGACAATAGGCTAAGTGTTTGACTCTTACATAGAACATAGAACTCTACAGTGCAGAAACAGGCCCTTCGGCCCATCGAGTCTGCACCGAACACAATCCCACCCAGACCCTATCCCCATATCCCTACACATTTTACCTACTAATCCCTCTAACCTACACATCCCAGGATACTAAGGGGCAATTTTAGCATAGCCAATGAACCTAACCCACACATCTTTGGACTGGGGGAGGAAACCGGAGCACCCGGAGAAAACCCACGCAGACACGAGGAGAATGTGCAAACTCCACACAGGCAGTGACCCGAGCCGGGAATCGAACGCAGGACCCTGGAGCTGTGAAGCAGCAATGCTAACCACTGTGCTACCGTGGTGCATTCTGAGAGGATGTATCTCAGCAATGAGTGCTGATGCTGGCCAGGGGCTGACGAATGGCAGGTGGAGTTTAATTTAGATAAATGGGAGGTGATGCATTTTGGTAGATTGAACCGGGACAGGAGTTACTCAGTTAATGGTTGAGCACTGGGGAGATCGAGGTGACAGGTTCATAGCTCCTTGAAAGTGGAGTCACAGGTGGACAGAGCATTCGGCATGCTTGGTTTCATTGGTCAGAACATTGAATACAGGAGTTGGAACATATTGTTGAAGTTGAACAAGATGTGGAGATGCCGA
The DNA here is from genome assembly GCA_037974335.1 of Prionace glauca. Taxonomy (NCBI): domain Eukaryota; kingdom Metazoa; phylum Chordata; class Chondrichthyes; order Carcharhiniformes; family Carcharhinidae; genus Prionace; species Prionace glauca. Next base: position 87,755,941 of record CM075734.1, read on the forward strand.
CGTTGGATTGGGGTAAACACAGTAAAACGTTTGACAACACCAGGTTTTAGTCCAACCGATTTATTTGATAGTAAACTCACTAGCTTTTGAGGGGATTCCCTCTTCTTCAGGTGAATGGAGAGTTCTGGCCTCAGACAGAGCATCTAAAGCACAGACAGTTTACAGATTACTGATTAGAATGTGAATCTTTACACCTAACCTGCTGATCAAGTCCTAAAGTGGCTGATAATGTGAGTGGAAGGAGCACTGATCACAGGTTAAAGAGATGTGTATTGTCTCCAGACAGTACAGTAAGTGAGGTTTTGCAAACCCAGGCAAGTCACGGGGGTTACAGATAGTGCGACATGAACCCAAGATCCCTGTTGAGACCGTCCTCATGTGTGCGGAACTTGGCTATCAGTCTCTGTTCAGCGACTCTGCGCTGTCGTGTGTCATGAAGGTCGCCTTGGAGAATGCTTACCCGAAGGTCAGAGGCTGAATGCCCATGACCACTGAAGTGTTCGCCAACAGGAAGGGAACAGTCTTGCCTGGTGACTGTCGAGCAATGTTCATTCATCCGTTGTCATAGCGTCTGCATGGTCTCCCCAATGTACCATGCTTCGGGACATCCTTTCTTGCAACGTATCAGATAGACAATGTTGGCCGAGTTGCAAGAGTATTTACCATGTACCTGGTGGATGGTGTTCTCACGTGTGATGATGGTATCCATGTCAATGATCTGGCATGTCTTGCAGAGGTTGCTGTGGCAGGGTTGTGTGGTATTGTGGTCACTGTTCTCCTGAAGGCTGGGTAGTTTGCTGCGAACAATGGTCTGTTTGAGGTTGCGCGGTTGTCTGAAGGCAAGAAGTGGGGGTCTAGGGATAGCCCTAGCGAGATGTTCGTCTTACAAAGTTGAACAAGACATTGGTAAGGCCACACTTGGAATACTGTGTATAGTTCTGGTCATTCTATTATAGAAATGATATTATTAAACTAAAAAGAGTGCAGAAAAGACTTACTGGGATGCTACAGGGACTTGATGGTTTGAGTTATAAGGAGAGTTGAGTGGGAAAGCAAATTGCGTGGAAAGTCTACAGAGAGATTTGGATAGGCTGAGTGAGTGGGCGAGGTCCTGGCAGATGGAGTATAACGTTGGGAAGTGTGAGGTTATCCACTTTGGAAGGAATAATAGTAAAATGGACCATTATTTAAATGGTGAAAAATTACAACATGCTACTGTGCAGAGGGACCTGGGGGCTTTGTGCGTGAATTGCAAAAACTCACACACACACACATGCAATCATTCACACTCACCACACACACACTCATTCATACTCACACACATACTCACACACTCACACTTACGCACTCACACACACACACACATTCACACTCACACACATACTCACGCACACACACCCACACACATACTCTCACACACACACACACACATACAATCACTCACACTCACCACACACACACAGACACATTCTCATACACACACACACACACACACATACACACACACACTCTTAGACAGACACACATTCTCACAGTCACACACTCACACACATACCTCACACACATACACACACACACACACACTCTCGCACTTATACACACACACACAGACTCGCACACATAAGAACATAAGAAATAGGAGCAGGAGTAGGCCATCTAGCCCTTCGAGCCTGCCCCGCCATTCAATAAGATCATGGCTGATCTGTTGCTGCTCAGTTCCACTTTCCCGCCCTCTCCCCATAACCCTTAATCCCCTCTCTTATCACATACTTACACACACACGCACACATTCTGACACACACATGCACTCACAGTTACACAGTCACCACACACCATGCACACACACACACTCATACATACTCACACTTGCGCGCGCACACACACACACAGACACATACACACACACACTCAGTCACTCACTCACACAGACTGACACACACACTTACACATACACTCACACACTCACTCACATACACACACACACTCAGTCACTCACACACACATGCTGACACACACACACACACGCACTCACACTCACTCACATACACACACACACTCACCAACACCACACACACACATGCATACTCATACATACACTCACACACCTCTCACATGCACACACACACTCGCACACACACACATACACACACACACAACACATTCTCACACTCACACACACTCTTAATCGAAGGATTGAGTTTAGAAGTTGGGAGATAATGCTGTAGCTTCATAAGACGCTAGTCACTCGGAGGGTGGTGAGTGAGTGGAATCGGCTGCCGTCAGTGGTGGTGGAGGCGAACTCATTGGGACCTTTTCAGAAACTTCTGGATGAGAACATGGGATTTAATGGGATTGAGAGTTATAGGTAAGCCTATTAGGTAGGGATATGATCGGTGCAACTTGTGGGCCGAAGGGCCTGTTTGTGCTGTAGTTTTCTATGTTCTATGTTCTCAGCATTCCTTTTGTCTTCTTAATTGCTTGCTGCACCTACAAACCAACTCCTTGAGGTTCCTGCACAAGGACACCCAGATCCCTCTGCACAGCAGCATGCTGCAATTTTTTACCATTTAAGTAATAGTCCATTTTGCTGATATTCCTACCAAAATGGATGATCTCACATTTACCAACATTGTACTCCATCTGCCAGACCCTCACCCACTCACTGAGACTATCTATATCCCTTTGCAGACTTTCAGCATCCTCTGCACACTTTGCTGTTTCACCCATCTCAGTGTCATCTGTGAATTTTGACACACTACACTTGGTCCCCAACTCCAAATCATCTGTGTAAATCATAAACAATTGCGGTCCCAACACTGATCCCTGAGACACACCACTAGTCACTGATCGCCAACCAGAAAAACACCCACTTACCCCCACTCTTTACTTTCTATTAGTTAACCAATCTTCTTTCCATGCTAAAGGGGAGGTCATGCCTCACTAACTTGACTGCGATGACAAGGATGATAGATGATGGAAAGGCAGTGGATGTTGTCTACGTGGACTTCAGTAAAGCCTTTGACAAGGTCCCTCATGGTAGACTTGTACAAAAGTTGAAGTCGCATGGAGTCAGAGGAGAACTGGCAAGATGGATACAGAATTGGCTTGGCCATGGAAGACAGAGGATAGCAGTAGCGGGACATTTTTCTGAATGGAAGGCTGTGGTTAGCAGTGTTCCACAGGGGTCACTTCTGGAACCTTTGTTATAGAACATAGAACATTCCAGCGCAGTACAGGCCCTTCGGCCCTCGATGTTGCGCCGACCAATGGAACCAATCTAATGACCCTCTAACCTAAACTATTCCAATGTTATCCATGTGCCTATCCACTGACCATTTGAATGCCCTTAAAGTTGGCGAGTCCACACCTGCTGCAGGCAGGGCATTCCACACCCTTACTACCCTCTGAGTAAAGAACCTACCTCTGACATCCGTCCTATAATTACCACCCCTTAATTTAAAGCTATGTCCCCTTGTGTTAGTCATCGCCATCCAAGGTAAAAGACTCTCACTGTCCACCCTATCCAATCCTTTGATCATCTTGTATGCCTAAGATGTCCAATCCCAAGATCAAGGTATCCCCTCCCTATCATTCTGCTGTGCTCCATGTGCCTATTCAACAACAACTTGAAAGTTCCTAAAGTGTCCGACTCCACTATCACAGCAGGCAGTGCATTCCACATCCAAATCACTCTGAGTGAAGAATCTACCTTGGACATCCCTCCTATATCTCCCACCATGAACCTTATAGTTATGCCCCCCAGTAACAGCTACATCCACCCGAGGAAATACTGTCTGCATGTCTACTCTATCAATCCCCCTCATCATCTTATAAACCTCTATTAAGTCGCCTCTCATCCTCCTCCGCTCTAAACAGAAAAGCCCCAGCTCCCTCAACCTTTCCTATTCAGACCTAACCTCCAAACCACGCAGCATCATGGTAAATCTCCTTTGCACTCTCTCCAAAGCTTCCACATCCTTCTTATAGTGAGGTGACCAGAACTGAACACAATATTCTAAATGTGATCTCACCAAGGTCCTGTATAGTTGCAGCATAACCCCACAGCTCTTAAACTCAAACCCCCTGTTAATAAACACTAACACACTATAACCCTTCTTCACGGCTCTATCCACTTGAGTGGCAACCTTCAGAGATCTGTGGATATGAACCCCCAAGATCTCTCTGTCCCTCCACATTCCTCAGAACCCTGCTGTTAACCCTATAATCTGCATTCAAGTTTGTCCTACCAAGGGCCGAAGGGCCTGTTTGTGCTGTAATGTTCTAAATGAATCATCTCGCACTTATCAGGGTTAAACTCCATCTGCCACTTTTCTGCCCAGCTCTGCACTATCAATGTCTCTTTGCAGCCTACAAGAGCCCTCCACCTCATCCACTACTCCACCAATCTTGGTGTCGTCAGCAAATTTATTATTATTCTGTTATTATACTATTTATTATTATTATACTACTGTTATAATTTACTGTTATTCGTAGTATTTACAAATAATTTGGAGGAAAATGTCTGATGAGTGTGTTCACAGACGACACAAAAATTAGTGGAGCTGCAGATAGTGAAAAGGATTGTTAGAGGATACAGCAAGATATAGAATCATAGAATATTACAGCACAAACAGGCCCTTCGGCCCTCGAGTTGCGCCGATCGCATCAACCCCACCAATCTATAGACCTATCTATAACCCCCAAGACCGGCTGGAGACTTAGACAGAGAAATGACAGATGGAGTTTAATCTGGACAAGTGTGAGATGATGTATTTTGAAAGGTCTAATGCATTAGGAATTATACAATAAATGGTAGGAGTACAGACAGACAGAAAGATCTGGCCGTACATATCCACCAATCATTGAAAGTGGCAACGCAGGTGGATAAGGTTGTCGCAAAAGCATACGACATGCTTGCCTTCATTGGTTGGGCATTGAGCATAAAATTGGCAGGTCATGCTGCAACTGTACAGAACCTCATTTAGAATATTCAGGTCACCAGACCACCAGAAGGATGTGGATGCTCTGGAAAGAGTACAGAAGCGGTTTACCAGGATGTTAGGTGGTGTGGGGATATTAGCTATGAGTAGAGGTTGGATGAGCTCATTTTGTTCTCACTGGAACAATGGAGGTTGAGCGGTGTCCTGACAGAGACCTAGAAGATTATGTGTGGCATAGACAGAGTGGATATTCAGATGCACTTTCCCAGGATAGAAAAGTCAAGTACTAGGGACGTAGATTTAACATGGGTGGGGAAAAGTTTAGAGGAAATGTGCGAGACAAGTTTTTTTTACACAGAGGGTGGTGAATGTCTGGAACACACTGCTTGGAGAGGGGGTGGGAGCAGGCACTGTAGCAGGATTTAAGGGACAACTAGACGAATACATGAATTGGATGGGAATGGAAAGGTACGGATTCCATAAGTTTATACTGTTTTCGTGTCAGCAGGCATCGTGATTGGCACAGGCTTAGAGAGCCAAAAGGTCTGTTCCTGTGCTGTACTTTGCTTCGTTCTTTGTTGCTCTGCCCTGGTCAATATTGTTTGTCACTTCCTCAAAGAACTTGATCAAGTTTGTGAGACACAACCTCCCCTTCACAAAACCATGTTTTTTGTCACTATTAAGCTATTCTCTTCCAGATATTAGTACATCCTGTCCCTAAGAGTCTTCTCCAATAACTTCCCCATCACTGATGTAAGGCTCACAGGCTGTAATTTCCCGGATTGTCTCTTCTACCCTTCTTAAACAGAGGAACAATGTCAGCTTCTCTCCAATCCTCTAGTACCTTGTCCGTGGCTAGAGAGGATTCAAAGATTTTTGACCAAGGTCTCAACTCAGTGTTCTGGGATAGACCCTGTCTGGTTCTGGGGACTTGTCCTTCGTAATGTTTTTCAAACCCTTCAACACTCTCCTCCCTTTTTATCTCAACATGTCCTCGAATGTCAATGTCTTTCTTTCTACACTCATCAGCCAAGATGTCCTTCTCCTTTGTGAATAAGAAGATAAGAACATAAGAAATAGGAGTAGGGGTAGACCATCTAGCCCTTCGAGCCTGCCCCGCCATTCAATAAGATCATGGCTGATCTGTCGTGGCTCAGTTCCACATTCCCGCCCTCTCCCCATAACCCTTAATCCCTTCTCTTATCAAAAACCCATCAACCCGCGTCTTAAAAATATTTAGCGAGGCAGCCTCCACCACTTCAACGGGCAGAGAATTCCAGAGATTCACCACCCTTTGAGTGAAGAAGTTCCTCCTCAACTCCATTCTAAACTGCCCCCCTTTTATCTTGAGGCTGTGCCCTCTAGTCCTACTGTCCTTTCTGAGCAGGAAGAGTCTCTCCACCTCTATCCTATCCATCCCATTCATCATCTTATACGTCTCAATGAGATCTCCCCTCATTCTTCTAAGCTCTAACGAGTACAAGCCTAGTATATTCAGCCTCTCCTCATAGCTCAACCCCCTCAACTCCGGCATCAGCCTAGTAAACCTCCTCTGCAGTCCCTCCAAGGCCAAAATATCCTTGCGTAGGTGCGGCACCCAAAACTGCACACAGTACTCCAGCTGCGGCCTCACCAATGCCCTATACAGCCGCAGCAAGATCTCCCTATTTTTATATTCAATCCCCCTCGCTATGAAGGCCAGCATCCCATTCACCTTCCTGACCACCTGCTGCACCTGCAAGCTGGGTTTTTGCGACTCATGCACAAGGACCCCGAGGTCCCTCTGCACCGTCGCCTGCTGCAGTTTTTCACCCCGTAAGTAATAATCCTTCCTACCATTATTCCTACCAAAGTGGACCACCTCACACTTGCCAACATTAAATTCCATTTGCCATTTCCTGACCCATTCGCCCAGCCTATCTAGATCCTTCTGTAGACTCTCCACACCCTCCGCACAATTTGCCTTTCCGCCAATCTTGGTGTCATAAGAACATAAGAACATAAGAAATAGGAGCAGGAGTAGGCCATCTGGTCTTTCGAGCCTGCCCCGCCATTCAATAAGATCATGGCTGATCTGTCGTGGCTCAGTTCCACTTTCCGGCCCTCTCCCCATAACCCTTAATCCCCTCTCTTATCAAAAACCCATCAACCCGCTTCTTGAAAATATTTAGCGAGGCAGCCGCCACCACTTCAACGGGCAGAGAATTCCAGAGATTCACCACCCTTTGAGTGAAGAAGTTCCTCCTCAACTCCGTTCTGAAACGCCCCCCCTTTATCTTGAGGCTGTGCCCCCTAGTCCTACTGTCTTTTCTGAGCGGGAAGAGTCTCTCCACCTCTATCCTATCCATCCCATTCATCATCTTATACGTCTCAATGAGATCTCCCCTCATTCTTCTAAACTCCAACGAGTACAAGCCTAGTTCATTCAGCCTCTCCTCATAGCTCAATCCCCTCAACTCCGGTATCAGCCTAGTAAACCTCCTCTGCACTCCCTCCAGGGCCAAAATATCCTTGCGCAGGTGCGGCGCCCAAAACTGCACACAGTACTCCAGCTGCGGCCTCACCAATGCCCTATACAGCTGTCATCAGCAATATGTCATCAGAATACTGATATAAAGTACTTGTTAAGGACCTCACCTATCTCATCTGGCTCCACACACAAATTCCCTCTACAGCCCATGAGTGGACCCACCCTTTCCTTAGCTACCCTGTTCCCCCTAATATATGCATAAAAAGCCTTGGGATTCTCATTAATCCTCCCTGCCAGGGACATTTCAAGGTCCCTTTTTGCCCTCCTAAATCCCTGTTTAACCTCTTTCCTGCTATCATTTATTCCTAAGGATGCAGAATTCTAGAAGGGCCGAGGGCCTTTTTTAGTCTAATTAGAGTATCATGATTGGCACAGGCTTATAGGGCCAAAGGACCTGTTCCTGTGCTGTATTTTTCTTTGTTCTTTAGAACATAGAACATAGAACATTACAGCGCAGAACAGGCCCTTCGGCCCACGATGTTGCGCCGACCAGTTACAAAACAATGACCCACTAGCCTAAACCAATCCCTTTTCATCCATAAACCTATCCACAGATGTTTTAAACGCCCCCAAACTATGTGCATTTACAACTGCAGCTGGCAGGGCATTCCAGTCCCTCACCACCCTCTGGGTAAAGAACCTACCCCTGACATCTGTCCTATAACTACCCCCCCTTAATTTAAAATCGTGCCCCCTCGTGTTAGCTTTCTCCATCCTAGGAAAAAGGCTATCACTATCTACCCTGTCTAAACCTCTAATCATCTTATATGTTTCAATGAGATCCCCTCTTAGCCGCCTTCTTTCCAGCGAAAACAACCCCAAATCTCTCAATCTCTCCTCAGAGGATCTCCCCTCCATACCAGGCAACATCCTGGTAAACCTCCTCTGCACCCTCTCCAAAGCTTCTACATCCTTCTTGTAATGTGGGGACCAGAACTGCACACAAAACTCCAAGTGCGGCCGCACCAGAGATGTGTACAGTTAATTTGTTAATTTCTTTAACTATATCACAGTCCTGTTCCCTCTCTCACCAACAGAAAATATTCATTTAGAACCCTACTCCTCTGGTTCCACACACAAATTATCAACATGGTCCTCTCGCTACGAGAGGACACAGATTTAAGGTGCGGGGAGGGAAGTACAGAGGTGATGTTAGGGGTAAGTTTTTCACTCAGAGGGTGGTGAGTGAATGGAATCGGCTGCCGTCAGTGGTTGTGGAGGCGAACTCGCTGGGGTCTTTTAAAAGACTTCTGGATGAGTATATGGGGTTTAATGGGATTGGGGGTTATAGATAGGTCTATAGATTGGTGGGGTTGATGTGATCGGCGCAACTCGAGGGCCGAAGGGCCTGTTTGTGCTGTAATGTTCTATGTTCTATGGTCCTGAGTAGGCCCTATTCTTTCCTTAGTTATCCTTTTACCTTAATGTATTTGCAAAACAAGTTAGGCTGTTCTTTTATTTTACCTGACAGTGTCCTTTCATGTTCCCTTTTTGTTCTCCTAATTTCTGTTTAAGTTCCCTCTTGCACATTCTATACTTCTTCTGCACTTTTGTCCCCTTGATGTCTACCATAAGATTTCCTTTTTCTCTTTATCCAATGCTGTATATCCCTCGATTTTGCGGGTTCACTGGATTTGTTAGTCCTCTTTAATGGAACCTGTTCTCTGCCTATTTCCTTTTGGAATATGTCCCACTATTCCATCACTGATTTACCTCAAAGTCTATGCTCCCAGTCCACTGCCAAATCATGTCTGATCTTATTAAAATCAGTGTGCCCCCTGTTTCGAACTCTGATTTCAGGACCATCCTTGTCCTTTTCCAAAACATCTTCAGTCTTATTGAGTTATGATCATTGTCTGCTCTCCCACTGACACTTCAACCACTTGCCCAGCTTTGTTATCTTAAATTAAATCCAGGACCAACCTCTCTCTTGTCAAACTTTCGATGTACAGGAGCATTGTGAGAATTTTGCTCCGTCTAAACCTTTCACACTGTGACTGCCCCCGTTAATGTTGGGGAAGTTGAAATCATCTACAATTACTACCCTCTTACTTTTATAATTCTCTGCCCTTTGCCTATATATCTACTCTTCTATTTCTGTTAGGAGGCTTAAAGAAAACCTCCAGCGATGTGATTGCTGCTTTTTGAAGTTTCACACGTATGCCTTCATTTTTTAAAATTCATTTGTGGGAAATGGGCATCACTGGGTGGCCAGCATTTATTGCCCATCCCTAGTTATCCAAGGGCAGTTGAGAATCAACCACATTGCTGTAGCTCTGGAGTCACCTGTTGGCCAGACCAGGTAAGAACAGCAGATTTCCTTCCCTAAAGGGCATTAGCTTTTGAAGACCTTTCTAAGATGCCACCCTTCCTTATTGCTGTAATTGATACCCTGATCAAAATTGGCACACTCCATTTGCCTTTACCTCCTTCTCTGTCTTGTCTAAAGACTCTTTCTCCTGGAATATTGAGCTGCCAAATCTGCCGCTCTCTCAATCATGTCTCAGAGATAGCAATGCCATAGAACATAGAACACTACAGCACAAACAAGCCGTTTGGCCCACAAGTTGCGCTGATCATATCCATAACTTCCAGGCCTATATATAACTCTCAATCCCTTTAAATCCCATATACTCATCCAGAAGCCTCTTAAAAGGCCCCAGCGAGTTCGCCTCTACCACCACCGACAGCAGCCGATTCACTCATTAACTCCCTCTGAGTGAAAAACTTACCCCTAACATCTCCTCTGTACCTGCTCTCCAGCACCTTAAACCTGTGTCCTCTCGTAGCAACCATTTCAGCCCTGGGAAATAGCCTCTGAGAATCCACCCTATCTATACCTCTCAACATTTTATAAACCTCTATCAGGTCGCCTCTCAATCTTCATCTCTCCAGGGAGAAGAGACTGAGCTCCCTCAACCTATCTTCATAAGGCATGCCTCCCAATCCAGGCAACATCCTTGTAGATCTCCTCTGCACCCTCTCAATAGCCTCCACATCCTTCCTGTAGTGAGGCGGCCAGAACTGCGCACAGTACTCCAAGTGGGGTCTGACAAGGGTCTTATAAAGTTGCGGCATTACTTCCCGAGTCCTAAACTCAATCCCTCGATTAATGAAGGCCAGTACACCATACACCTTCTTGACCACATCCTCCACCTGCGAGGCCGATTTAAGAGTCCTGTGGACCCGGACCCCAAGATCCTTCTGTTCCTCAACACTGCTACTTTTGACATTGTACTCCTTCATCCCATTGGACCTGCCAAAATGGACCACTACACATTTATCCGCATCATACCCCCATGTTTTAACTTGTCCCTCAACTCATTTGCATTGTTTGTCAGATTGCTTGCATTAAAATAAATACCATCCAATCTTGCCAAACTCCCTCATGCCTTAACTAGCCTATAACCTCTTCCTGACTACTTGCTGTCTCTTTGAATTCTGGCTGTGCATTTCCCACTGTTGAACCTTCTCTCAGAGATCACAGCCCATACCAAGTTAGTTTAGGGATTTATTGCTTAGTCGCGCATCTCTACAAATGTTACAGCAAAAGCTTTAAATGTGAAATCATTCTTTCAGATATTAATTGCAAGTTTAAATTTCTTTTTTCATGTTATCAGTCTCCATGGAGATTATAGCAACATATATTGAAGTTTGCTGAATTAACTGAGATTTTTGTATTGAAAGACATTTATTCTGTAAACTAATAGATCATTTTGTTCTCCTGTGTAGGTGTGGGTTTACAATATTCTCTGATAAGCAGCAGTGGTAAGTAAGCAAGTTTTATCCCTTCCCTCACTGCCAGCATCTTGTTATTTTGGGGCCCTGAGTGTGAGTCTACACTGAGAGTATTATTTCCCAGCCACTTTGAACCGGCTTTCAATAGTTTTGCACAGTTGGACCTTATTTACCACAGATTATCACAATCACACCTGGGTATCAGAAAGTTTGTTTGAGTGACTCTGATATTCAGATTGAATATGGCAAAAGGATTTTACAGCATGAAGAATGCCGATTTCCACCAAATCCCCCCACAGTCTAGTTCTCTGACCTCAGGGTGACTGTATCATTAATAAAATGGTCTGTGTAAATGTGACAATATTAATAACAATAAATTGTGTTTAAATCATTCCTTTAACATAATAAAATGGTCAAAACCATTCCATTGGAAATTTATCAAATAAAATTTGACACTAGCAGTTGAAGGAAATATAAAGACCGGTGACCAAATGTTTGATCAAAGAGGTAGGTTTTAGTGGTTGTCCCTGAGTGAGGAGAGACAGAGATGGAGAAGCAAGAGAAAGTTAAGGAGAACATTCCAGAGCTTAAGGTAGAGGAAATTCAAGATATAGCCTCCACTCATGGAGTGGTTAAAATTGGGAGATGCTGGAATTGGAGGAGAGGAAAGATATTAGAGATTGTTTGATTTGATTTATTATTGTCACATGTATTGGTATACAGTGAAAAGAATAGTTTCTTGTGCGCTATATGGATAAAGCATACTATAAGAACATAAGAACATAAGAAATAGGAGCAGGAGTAGGCCATCTAGCCCTTCGAGCCTGCCCCGCCATTCAATAAGATCATGGCTGATCTGTCGTGGCTCAGTTCCACTTTCCCGCCCTCTCCCCATAACCCTTAATCCCCTCTCTTATCAAAAACCCATCAACCCGCGTCTTAAAAATATTTAGCGAGGCAGCCTCCACCACTTCAATGGGCAGAGAATTCCAGAGATTCACCACCCTTTGAGTGAAGAAGTTCCTCCTCAACTCCGTTCTAAACTGCCCCCCTTTTATCTTGAGGCTGTGCCCCCTAGTCCTACTGTCTTTTTTGAGCGGGAAGAGTCTCTCCACCTCTATCCTATCCATCCCATTCATTATCTTATACGTCTCAATGAGATCTCCCCTCATTCTTCTAAACTCTAACGAGTACAAGCCCAGTTTATTCAGCCTCTCCTCATAGCTCAACCCCCTCAACTCCGGTATCAGCCTAGTAAACCTCCTCTGCACTCCCTCCAAGGCCAAAATATCTTTGCGCAGGTGCGGCACCCAAAACTGCACACAGTACTCCAGCTGCGGCCTCACCAATGCCCTACACAGCTGCAGCAAGACCTCCCTACTTTTATATTCAATCCCCCTCGCTATGAAGGCCAGCATCCCATTCGCCTTCCTGACCACCTGCTGCACCTGCAAGCTGGGTTTTTGTGACTCATGCACAAGGACCCCGAGGTCCCTCTGCACCATCGCCTGCTGCAGTTTTTCGCCCCGTAAGTAATAGTCCTTCCTACCATTCTTCCTACCAAAGTGGACCACTTTACACTTGCCAACATTAAATTTCATTTGCCATTTCCTGGCCCATTCGCCCAGCCTTTCTAGATCCTTCTGCAGACTCTCCACACCCACCGCACAATTTGCCGTTCCCCCAATCTTGGTGTCATCAGCAAATTTCGACACCCTACACTCGGTTCCCTCCTCCAGATCATTTATATAAATGGTAAATAGCTGAGGCCACAGCACCGACCCCTGGGGCACTCCACTAGTCACCATCCGCCAATCCGAATAGCACCCATTGACCCCCACTCTCTGCCTCCTATTTGACAACCACTCCTCTATCCACTCTAACACCCTACCCCCAAGAAAAGGAGACTAGAGGATGTTGTGTTACAGTCATAGCTAGGGTGCAGAGAAAGATAAACTTAATGCGAGGTAGGTCCGTTCAAAAGTCTGACGGCAACAGGAAAGAAGCTGTTCCTGAGCCAGTTGGTACATGTCCTCAGACTTTTGCCTCTTTCTCTCAATGCAAAAAGGTGGAAGAGTGTATGTCCACAGTGCGTGAGTCCTTAATTATGCTGGCTGCTTTCTTGAGGCAGCAGGAAGTATAAAACAGAATCAATGGGTGGGAGGCTAGTTTGAGTGATGGACTGGGCATCATTCACAATCCTTTATAGTTTCTTGTGGGCATATTTTTAATAATGCACCAATGTGTTTTTGACTGACAGATTTCCACCACTTGACAAAACATTAGATGCAGCAAGTTGCAAATCTGTAATGTAAATCCTGCACCATTTTCCATTTTTGCACGATTATGAGAATCCAAGGTATAGATGTGAATGAGTTCATAGCTGTTTAGCACTTGCTCCCAGCTAAAACTATGAGGGCCAATGATGGAAGACAGCCTATCACTCAGTGCTGTTGATATCTGTTTATTATTTGTTTCACCAATCAACCCAGGGCACTGAAGCAGTTATACATGAGAGAATCCATGTGGTGTAGTAAGCATAATGAAGGTGCCCTCTGTCAGTGTTACTGTAAATTGAGTGATGGTGTGTCGCATCATTACTCCTGCTTTCTATTTGGAAAATGTCTGGATCCTATTCAGTGCCTCAGAATCAGAGGGCGGAATTCTCTATCCGTGCTGGCCTGAAAGTTGGAAATTCCCACTCGACTGTCAATAGGATTTTATATTGTCCGCAACCCACCCACGACAATAACATTGAGAGAATTTCAGCCATAATATCTGACATTAATTAGAAAATAGATTTGTTCAATCCATCGTGACATCACACCACACAGAAGGAGACCATTTGGTCCATCAGGTATCTGCTGACTTTGAGAGAACAATCCAATTAATATTCAGACTGCTCTTTCTCCACAGTCCTACAACTTTATCCTTTTGAACATTCATATAAAACCCTTGCAAAAGTTGCCTTGAATCATTTCAGTTAGATCATGCTAGGTCATAACAGTCCTCTGAGCAAAGAAAATATTCCATTCGCTCAAACGTTTTCTGTGCCAGTTTAAAGCTGTGCCCTCTGGTCATTAACTTTGCTGCCAATGGAAACTGATTCTATCCATTTTCTCTGTTCAAATCTTTCACAATTCTTTGTAATCTTCAATTTCCCATTGCCTGCTCTGTATTAGAACATAGAACATAGAATATTACAGCACAAACAGGCCCTTCGGCCCTCGAGTTGCGCCGATCACATCAACCCCACCAATCTATAGACCTATCTATAACCCCCAATCCCATTAAACCCCATATACTCATCCAGAAGTCTTTTAAAAGACCCCAGCGAGTTCGCCTCCACCACCGATGACGGCAGCCGATTCCATTCACTCACCACCCTCTGAGTGAAAAACTTACCCCTAACATCACCTCTGTACTTCCCTCCCCGCACCTTAAATCTGTGTCTTCTCGTAGCGACCATTTCAACCCGGGGAAATAGCCTCTGAGAGTCCACCCTATCTATTCCTCTCAACATTTTATAAACTTCTATCAGGTCGCCTCTCAACCTTCGCCTCTCTAGGGAAAAGAGTCCCAGCTCCCTCAACCTATCTTCATAAGGCATGCCTCCCAGTCCAGGCAACATCCTTGTAAATCTCCTCTGCACCCTTTCAATAGCTTCTACGTCTTTCCTATAGTGAGGCGACCAGAACTGCGCACAGTACTCCAAATAAGGCCTGACAAGGGTCCTGTAAAGTTGCAGCATTACCTCCCGACTCCTAAACTCAATCTCTCGATTAATGAAGGCCAGTACACCATATGCCTTCTTGACCACCTCCTCCACCTGTGAGGCCGATTTAAGAGTCCTGTGGACCCGGACCCCGAGATCCTTCTGCTCTTCAACGCTACTAAGACTCCTGCCCTTGATAGTGTACTCGTTCATCCCGTTGGTTCTGCCGAAATGGACGACTACACATTTATCCGTGTTGAAGTCCATCTGCCACTTCTCCGCCCATTCCTGCATCCTATCTATGTCCTGCTGCAACTTTTGACATCCTTCCAGACCATCCACAACACCACCGACCTTCGTGTCATCAGCTAACTTGCTAACCCATCCCTCCACTTCCTCATCCAGGTCATTTATGAAAATGACAAACAGCAAGGGTCCCAGAACAGATCCCTGGGGCACCCCACTGGTGACTGACCTCCATTCCGAAAAAGACCCATCCACAACCACTCTCTGCCTTCTGCAGGCAAGCCAGTTCTGGATCCACAAGGCCAAAGGCCCTTGGATCCCATGCCCTCTCACCTTCTCAAGAAGTCTTGCATGGGGGACCTTATCAAACGCCTTGCTGAAGTCCTTGTACACTACGTCCACGGCACTTCCTTCGTCAATGTGTTCAGTCACATTATCGAAGAACTCTTTGGCCCTGGAGGGAGTGCAGAGGAGGTTTACTAGGCTGATACCGGAGTTGAGGGGATTGAGCTATGAGGAGAGGCTGAATAAATGAGGCTTGTACTCGTTAGAGTTTAGAAGAATGAGGGGAGATCTCATTGAGACGTATAAGATGATGAATGGGATGGATAGGATAGAGGTGGAGAGACTCTTCCCGCTCAAAAAAGACAGTAGGACTAGGGGGCACAGCCTCAAGATAAAGGGGAGGCGGTTTAGAACAGAGTTGAGGAGGAACTTCTTCACTCAAAGGGTGGTGAATCTCTGGAATTCTCTGCCCGTTGAAGTGGTGGAGGCTGCCTCGCTAAATATTTTTAAGAAACGGGTTGATGGGTTTTTGATAAGAGAGGGGATTAAGGGTTATGGGGAGAGGGCGGGAAGGTGGAACTGAGCCACGACAGATCAGCCATGATCTTATTGAATGGCGGGGCAGGCTCGAAGGGCCAGATGGCCTACTCCTGCTCCTATTTCTTATGTTCTTATGTTCGAACTCAACTAGGCTCGTAAGGCACGACCTGCCCTTGACAAATCCATGCTGACTATTCCTGATCATGTCAAACCTCTCCAAGTGCTTGTAAATCTTGTCCCTCAGAAGCCTCTCCATCAGCTTACCAACCACTGAGGTCAGACTCACCGGGCGGTAATTTCCTGGGCTATCTCTGTTCCCTTTCTTGAAAATAGGGACTACATCCGCAATCCTCCAATCTTCCGGAACCTCTCCCGTCTCCATTGACGACGCAAAGATCATCGCCAGGGGCTCTGCAATCACTTCCCTCGCCTCCCACAGTATCCTGGGGTACATCCCATCTGGTCCCGGCGACTTATCTATTTTGATAGAATTCAAAAGTTCTAACACATCCTCCTCCTTAATGTCCACCTACTCAATCTTTTCCATCTGCTGCAAGTCCATAGCAAGATCTCCCATATCAGCTTCCACTGTGAATACTGAGGCAAAGTACTCATTAAGCACCTCCGCCATTTCTTCTGGTTCCACACAGACCTTTCCCCCTTCACCTTTTATAGGTCCTATCCTTTCCCTTCTCACCCTTTTACCTTTCACATATTTATAGAAGGCCTTGGGATTTTCCTTAATCTTACCCGCCAAGGTCTTCTCATGACCCCTTCTGGCTCTCCTAATTTCCCTTTTAACCTCCTTTCTACAGTCCTTGTACTCTTCAAGATCCTTAACCTCTCCTAGTTCCCTGAACCTTTTGTACACCTTCCTTTTCCTCCTGACTAGGTTATGACTGCTTATCCAACATCTAATAAAATAAATAAGATGTTCCTCCAATTAAATATTGCGAAGACTGAAATCATTTTTTGCAATCCCATTCCCTAACTGCTAACTGACTCTCCATCACAATCAACATTCTAAGCTTAAACCAGTTTGCAGTCTTGGTGTAAGACTTGACCCTGAGATGAGGTTCTGATCTCATTTGTACCATTACTAAGATCACCTATTTCCACCTCCACATCGCCTGATGTCTCAGCTCATCACTCATGCTGTTGTTATTTCTGATCTGAAATATTCCTATACACTCCTGGCTGCTCTCTCATTTTCTGCACTTGGTGAACTTGAGGTAATCCAAATCTGTGTTGTCCATGCCAAGTCTTGTTCCTCTATCCTATCCCCCCCCTCTGCTCATTGGCTCACAAATAAGCAATGTTTTGATATTAAAATGGATATCCATATTTTCAAATCCCCCCACGGGTTTGACACTCTCTAGCTCTGTAATGTCCTTCAACCTCACAGCCCCCGGATATATCTCTGTTCCTCCAATACTGGCCTCTTGTACATCACAGTAAGAAGTCTTATAACACCAGGTTAAAATCCAACAGGTTTATTTGTTAGCACAAACCACAAGCTTTCAGAGAGGATCTCCAAGAAAATCACATATCAACACCAAGCTGGCATCTCCACCTCTTCTACACCTCCAGTCTCAGTTGCTGCACTGTTGATGGCCTTCAGCTACCTGGGCCCCAAGCTCTGGAATTCCCTCCCTAAACTACCTCACTTCTATATCTCCCTTTTCTCCATTAAGACGTATCTTAAAACCTACCTCTTTGATGAAGCTTTAGGTCACTCAATCTAATATCACCAGAAGCTCATGTCATACTTTGTTTTGGTATGCTCCTATGAAGCATCTTGGGAAGGTTTGCTACTTTCTAGGTTCTATATAAATATAAGTTATTGTTGTTGTTCTTTTGAACATCTTCACTAAACCTTCCCTTAATCCTCTCTGCTGATAGGAGTCTTCAAAACTCCGGATAGAAGTCTACAAGATTATGAGAGGCACAGAAAGAGTGGATAGCCAGAAGCTTTTTCCCGCGGTGGAAGAGTCAATTACCAGGGGGCACAGGTTTTAGGTGCCAGGGGCAAGGTTTGAAGGAGATGTAGAAGGCACAGAGGGTGGTAGGTGCCTGGTACTCATTGCCGGGGACGGAGTGGAAACAGATATAATAGTGACTTTTAAGGGGCATCTGGTCAAATATATGAATAGGATGGGAATAGAGGGATATGGCTCTTGCAAGGATAGGGAGTTTTAGTTCAGTCGGGCAGCATGGTCAGTGCAGACTTGGAGGGCCGAAGGGCCTGTTCCTGTGCTGTAATTTTCTTTATTCTTTGCTTTCAGGGGAACAGTTTGTGGGGAGCCAGTAGCATAGTGATATTTTCAATGGACCAGTAATCCAGAGAGCCAGGAGAATGCTCAGGGGGGCCAGGGTTCAAATCTCAGTAATTTGTGAATTAAGATATTAATCTCATGAATGACGACTATAAAAAATGTTTTGTGGTTCACTAATGCCTTTTAGGGAAGGAAATCTGCCATCCTTACCTGGTCTAACTTACAGGTGACTCCAGACCCACAGCAATGTGGTTGATTTTTAAACACCTGAACAAGACAGTTGTATCAAATCGCTGCCCAAAAGTCTAAAAGAAATGAAAGCAGATGGACCGACCTCGGTGCAGAAAAGGATACCAGCAAAACCAGACCTATCGACACTGCAAAGTCCTCCCTACTAACAGCTGGGGGCTTATATCAGAATTGGGAGAGCTATCTCACAGACAAGTCCAACAACAGCCTGACATAATTAACAGAAACTCACAGAATACTGTGAGGCCTGGATAGAGTGGAGGGGAGAGGATGTTTCCATCAATATGAAAAACTAGAACCAGAGGGCACAACTAAAGGGACGATCCTTTAAAACAAAAATGAGGAGGATTTTCTTCAGCCAGAGAATGGGGAATCTGTGGAACTCTTTGCTGCAGAGGAGGCCGGGTCATAGAGTGTGTTTAAAACAGAGATAGATCAGCCATGATTGAATAGCAGAGCAGACTCATAGAACATTCCAGCGCAGTACAGGCCCTTCGGCCCTCGATGTTGCGCCGACCAGTGGAACTAATCTAATGACCCTCTAACCTAAACTATTCCAATGTTATCCATATGCCTATCCACTGACCATTTGAACACCCTTAAAGTTGGCGAGTCCACAACTGCTGCAGGCAGGGCATTCCATGCCCTTACTACCCTCTGAGTAAAGAACCTACCTCTGACATCCGTCCTATAATTACCACCCCTTAATTTAAAGCTATGTCCCCTTGTGTGAGCCATCACCATCCCAGGTAAAAGGCTCTCACTGTCCACCCTATCTAACCCTCTGATCATCTTGTATGCCTCAATTAGGTCACCTCTCAACCTTCTTTTCTCCAATGAAAATAACCTCAAGTCCCTCAGCCTTTCATCATAAGACCTTCCCTCCATACCAGGCAACATCCTGGTAAACCTCCTCTGCACCCTTTCCAATGCCTCCACATCTTATAATGCGGCGACCAGAACTGTACGCAATACTCCAAGTGCGGCCACACCAGAGTTTTGTACAGTTGCAACATGACCTCATGGCTCCGAAATTCAATCCCTCTACCAATAAAAGCTAACACACCGTACGCCAAGTGGTCTAATTCTGCTCCTATGTCTTACGGTCTATAATTATTCTGACAGATTCATACTTTACAGAATATGTCCAGACACATTGGGGGGAAAATTTGCTGAGGCTATGCAGTTTGCATAGCCTCAGCAAATAGTTTTGCTGAGACTGAATCAGTTTAAACTGATTCAGAGGGGGGTGGGATCCTGAGTAGAGGGGGTGAACGTGAGGGGGGCATAGATGGGGACTGCAATGCACGGCATTGTGGGGGTGGGGCGGAGCAGGGTTTGAAATGCGTATACTTTAATGCGAGGAGTATTCACAATAAAGTGGATGAACTTGCAGCGTGGATCAGTACCTGGGACTTTGATGTTGTGGCCATTTCAGAGACATGGATAGAGCAGGGTCAGGAATGGATGTTACAGGTTCCGGGGTTCAAATGCTTTAGTCGGAGTAGAGAAGGAGGTAGAAGGGGGGGAGGGGTAGCATTATTAGTCAAGGACTGTATCACAGTGTCAGAGAGGAAGTTTGATGAGGACTTGTCTGTTGAGGTAGTATGGGCTGAGGTTAGAAATAGGAGAGGAGAGGTCACCCTGTTGGGAGTCTTTTATAGACCTCCTAAAAGTTCTAGAGAGGTTGAGGAAAGGATTGCGGAGACGATCCTGGTTAGGAGTGAAAGTAATAGGGTAATTGTTGTGGGGGACTTTAACTTTACTAATATTGTTTGGAATTGCTATAGCTCTAGCTCATTAGAGGGGTCAGTTTTTGTACAAAGCGTGCAGGAGGGTTTCTTGACTCGGTATGTTGATAGGCCAACTAGAGGTGAGGCTATATTGGATTTGGTGCTGGGAAATGAGCCAGACCAGGTGCTAGACTTGGAAGTTGGGGTGCATTTTGGTGATAGTGACCACAATTCGGTTACGTTCACCTTAGTGATGGAAAGGGATAGGCATGAACCTCGGGCCAGTGGTTTTAGCTGGGGGAAGGGTAATTATGAGGCTATTAGGAGAGAATTAGGAAGCATAGGTTGGACTAGGAGATTACAGGGACTGGGAACGTCCGAAATGTGGAGTTTTTTCAAGGAGCAGCTACTGCGAGTCCATGATAGGTATGTCCCTGTCAGGCAAGGAGGAATTGGTCGAGCTAGGGAACCGTGGTGCACTTGGAAAGTTGATTCTCTGGTTAGAAAGAAAGAGGAGGCTTGTGTCCAGATGAGACTTGGGGGCTCAGGTAGTGCACTAGAGAGCTTTAGATTGGCTAGGAGGGAGTTAAAGAGAGAGTTAAGAAGGGTAAGAGGACACGAGAAGACTTTGGCTGATAGGATTAAGGAGAATCCTAAGGCGTTCTATAGATATGTTAAGAACAAAAGGTTGGTTAGGGCAAGATTAGGGCCAGTTAGAGACAGCAGTGGGAATTTGTGTGTGGAACTGGAAGAGATTGGAGAGGCATTGAACCAATATTTCTCTTCGATATTCACGCAGGGAGACATAAATGTAGCTGTGGAGAACACTGGGTTACAGGGTTGTAAACTGGACAGTATTGCAGTTGATAAGGAGGATGTGCTAGTTATTCTTGAGGGTTTGAAAATAGATAAGTCCCCTGGTCCAGATGGGATTTACCCCAGGATTCTCTGGGAGGCAAGAGAAGTGATTGGAGAGCCTCTGGCTCTGATCTTCAGGTCGTCGTTGGCCTCTGGTATAGTACCGGAAGATTGGAGGTTAGCGAATGTTGTCCCATTGTTTAAGAAGGGGAACAGAGACTTCCCCGGGAATTATAGACCGGTGAGTCTTACTTCTGTTGCGGGCAAGGTTTTAGAAAAAATTATTCGGGATAGGATTTATAGTTATTTGGAGAGTAATGAATTGATTAGAGACAGTCAGCATGGTTTTGTGGAGGGTAGGTCGTGCCTTACTAACCTTATTGAGTTTTTTGAGGAAGTGACCAAAGAGGTGG
This sequence comes from Prionace glauca, assembly GCA_037974335.1. Classification (NCBI taxonomy): domain Eukaryota; kingdom Metazoa; phylum Chordata; class Chondrichthyes; order Carcharhiniformes; family Carcharhinidae; genus Prionace; species Prionace glauca. The sequence goes on from CM075734.1 coordinate 87,777,464, forward strand.
ATAGGGGTAAGGCAGTTGATGTGGTGTATATGGATTTTAGTAAGGCGTTTGATAAGGTTCACCATGGTAGGCTTCTGCAGAAAGTGCAGATGTATGGGATTGAGGGTGATTTAGGAAATTGGATTAGGAATTGGCTGCGGATAGGAGACAGAGGGTGGTGGTTGATGGTAAGTATTCGACATGGAGTTCAGTTACGAGTGGTGTGCCTCAGGGATCTGTTTTGGGGCCACTGCTGTTTGTAATTTTTATTAATGATCTGGATGAGGGTATAGTTGGGTGGATTAGTAAATTTGCTGATGACACCAAAGTCGGAGGTGTGATTGATAGTGAGGAAGGGTGTCTTAGTCTACAGGGAGATTGGACAAGTTGCGGAGCTGGGCCGAGAGGTGGAGGATGGAGTTTAATGCGGAAAAGTGTGAGGTAATTCACTTTTGCAGGAATAACAGATGTGTCGAGTATAGGGCTAACGGTAGGACTCTGAATAGTGTTGATGAATAGAGGGATTTAGGTGTATGTGTAAATAGATCCCTGAAAGTTGGGAATCAAGTAGATAGGGTTGTTAGGAAGGCATACGATGTCTTGGCGTTTATTGGTAGGGGGATTGAATTTAGGAGCCGCAGCGTCATGTTGCAACTGTACACAACTCTGGTGCGGCCGCACTTGGAGTATTGTGTGCAGTTCTGGTCCCCACATTACAGGAAGGATGTGGAGGCTTTGGAGAGGGTGCAGAGGAGGTTTACCAGGATGTTGCCTGGTATGGAGGGGAGGTCCTATCAGGAGAGACTGAGGGATTTGAGATTGTTTTCATTAGAAAGAAGGCGGCTGCGAGGGGATCTTATTGAAACATATAAGATGATTAGAGGTTTAGATAGGGTGGATAGTGATAGCCTTTTTCCTCGGATGGAGAAAGCTAGCACGAGGGGGCATGACTTTAAATTATGGGGGGGTAGTTATAGGACGGATGTCAGGGGTAGGTTCTTTACCCAGAGGGTGGTGAGGGACTGGAATGCCCTGGAATTACTTACCTGCTGCGGTTGTAAATGCGTCTAGTTTGGGGGCATTTAAGAGATCCGTGGATAGGTTTATGGATGGAAAGGGTTTGGTTTAGGCTAGTGGGTCATTGTTTTTTAACTGGTCGGCGCAACATCGTGGGCCGAAGGGCCTGTTCTGCGCTGTAATGTTCTGTGTTCTGTGTTCTATGACACTGCCATCACCTCCTTGGTGTGAGGTTGGCGGGGGTTGGGGGGGGAGATGATCGGTCTGGGTGAGGGGGCGCGGTGGTGGTGGGGGGGGATGATCGATCTGGGTGGGGGGTGGCAATCAGCAATGGAGGCTGGCTGTAGCTTGGAAATGCGGTAATAGGCTTCTGAGCTTAAGCACACGCGCAATTGCAACCTCTGCTGCTGTCAACCAGCTTTTGGGTGACTTAGGCACCACCCACTCTCATAGAATCATGGAACCCTACAATGCAAAAAGAGGCCCTTCAGCCCATTGAGTCTGCACCAAACACAATCCCACCCAGGTCCTACCCCCATATCTCTACATATTATACCCACTAATCCCTCTAACCTATGCATCCCTAGACACTAAAGGGCAATTTCTTAGCATGGCCACTCAACCTAACTCGCACATCTTTGATCTGTGGGAGGAAACCGGAGTACCTGGAGGAAACCCACACAGACACGAGGAGAATGTGCAAGTTCCACACAGACAGTGACCGAGCTGGGAATCGAACCCAGGATCCTGGAGCTGTGAAGCAGCAGTGCTAACCACCGTGCTACAGTGCCACCCATTGACGGATTCGAAGTTTGGCAATTTTTTTGCATAAGTCGCCCAAAAAACGATTCGACTTTCTCCCATTTTCACGCTTGTTTGGGATTTTGGTAAGATTGCCCCTCATAACTTTGTCTTTATTTTTAGAAAATAAGATTAAAATTACTTACCTGCTTGCCCACTGGTTTCTGGTGTGGTCCAGAATGCGGTGGATATCCATCGCTGGGAGATCTGCACGCGTGTTGGGAACACATGCACAAATCCCACGAACCAGCAAACGCACAATTCTCCCAGCCTAACCCACCAAAAACTGAGTGCGTTGGGATAGGAGAATCGCACCCTCGATAAATCCTCCACTACCATCTGCTGGTAGGTTATAAACAATGCAGCACGATTCCTGCCGTGAATCCTTCAGTTGGTATTGACAGTTTGAGACTCTGCTGTTGTTTACATGATGAATTGTTATAAAAATGTTCAGCACTGAGTCGTCACCTACTGAGACTGAAATATTTTGATATTCCATGCAGTATTCCATGTTATGATTCCAAACCCAAACAAATTGTTTCTTCCAAGAAAGATGACATTTCAACCTCCAGCAATCAGTTTGCTGCAATGACTTTGGTCATTTTTAACTGTTATGTTTCAGGTTCCTTTGTTGTTCAGGACAGTCGGAGATGTGGGATTGGACAGCTTGTATCTTTAAGGCTCAGGTAATTAACAGCAGAAATGTGATTCTTTTACAAAATATCAAGATGTCAAATCACTTTTTCAATTCAATCTTTGCTTCTGTTTTGAACCTTTTCTTTCAGCCGCTCTGCCTTGGTGATTGAAATGCTCATCCAGAGACAGAAAGGGAAATAAGAAAAGTGATGGCAGAGAAACAAAGGGACCAGACTCAAACATAACTCTTTTGACAAAATCCTACACAAGAGATCAGTGTGTGAATTTAAGCAAGTGGGATGGGGGGAAGTGTATTGAGATGGATAGAAAACTGGTTGGCAGATAGGAAACAAAGACTAGAAGTAAATGGGTCTATTTCCAAATAAATTGCATTGAATTGATTTATCATTGGGATATAGTGAAAAGTATTGTTTTGTGCAAATTAAACAGACAATATATACTATTCATTGAGTACATAGGAGAGAAGGAAAGGAGAGGGTGCAGAATATAATGTTGCAGTCACAGATAGGAGGTAGGGAGAGATCAGCTAAATAAGAGGCAGGTCCATTCAAATGTCTGATGGCAGCAGAGAAGAAGCTGTTCTTGAGTTGGTTAGTACATGTTTTCAGATTTTTGTATCATTTTCCTGACGGAAGAAAGTGGAAGAGAATATGTCTGGAATGCATAGCGTCCTTGATTATACCGGCTGCTTTTCTGAGGCAGCAGGAAGTGTAAACAGAGTCAATTGATGGGAGGCTGGTTTGTGTGATGGACTGGGCTACATTCACAAAGCTTTATAGTTTCTTGCAGTCTTGGGCAGAACAGGAGCCATACAAGTTGTGATACATCTGGAAAGAATGCTTTCAATGGTGCATCTGCAAAAATTGATGAGAGATTAATGGACATAATGGGAGGCAGTGACTAGTGGGGTACCACCGGGATCATTGCTGGGACGAGCTGTTCGAAATATAAATGATTTGGATGAGGGAACAAAATGTGATATCTCCAAATTTGCAGATGACACAAAGCTGCGTGAGTAGGTGAGCTGTGAGGAGGATGCAGGTTAAGACGAGCTGAGTGAGTGGGAAAATGTTGGGCAGATGCAGAATAATAGAACAAAGAGAGCGAAAAACAAAGAAAATTACAGCACAGGAACAGGCCCTTCGGCCCCTCCAAGCCTGCACCAACCATGCTGTCTAACTGAACTAAAACCCCCTATCCTTCTGGGGACCATAATCCCTCTACGCCCATCCAATCCATGTGTTTGTCCTGATGCCCCCTAAAAATCACTATCTATCTGCTTTTGCTACCTCCCCGGCTGCAATTTCTGGGCACCCACCACCCTCTGCATAAAAAGCTGCCTCGTACATCCTTTTAAACCTTGCCCCTCGCACCTTAACCCTGTGCCCCCAGTAATTGACTCTTCCACTCTGGGAAAAAGCTTCTGACTATCCACTCTGTCCATGCCTCTCATAATCTTGTAGACTTCTATCAGGTTGCCCTTCAACCTTTGTTGTTCCAGTGAGAACAAACCAAGTTTCTCCAACCCCCCTTCACAGTTAATGCCCTCCATACTAGGTAATATCCTACTAAATCTTTTCTGTGCCCTCTCCAAAGTCTCTACATCCTCCTGGTGACCAGAATTGAACACTATATTCCAAGTGCAGCCTAACTAAGGTTCTATAAAGCTCCAACATGACTTGCCAATTTTTAAACTCTGTGCCCAGGCCAATGAAGGTAAGCATGCCGTCTGCCTTCTTGGCGACATTCTCCACCTGCACTGCCACTTTCAGTGACCTGTGTACCTGTACACCCAGATCCCTCTGCCTATCAATACTTTTAAGGGTTCTGCCATTTACTATATATTTTGTACCTGTATTAGACCTTCCAAAATGCATTACCTCACATTTGACCAAATCAAACTTCATCTGCTATCTCTCTGACTAACCGATCTATATCCTGCTGTCTCCTCTGAATGTCCTCATCGCTATCCACAATTCCACCAACCTATGTGCCGCCTACAGATTTACTCATCAAACCAGTTACGTTTTCCTCCAAATCATTTATATACATTTCAAACAGCAAAGTTCCCAGTACTGATCCCTGAGGAACATCACTAGTCATATCCCTCCAACCAGAAACACACCCTTCCACTGCTGCCCTCGTCTTCTTTGACTGAGCCAGTTCTGTATCCACCTTGCCAGCTCACCTCTGATCCCACTGCGACTTCACCTTCTGCACCAGCCTGTCATGAGGGACCTTGTCAAAGGCCTTACTGAAGTCCATGCAGACAACATCCACTGCCCTACCCTCATCAATCATCTTTGTCACTTCCTTGAAAAGCTCAATCAAAGCCATGTTGCCTCTCACTAATATGTCACTTATTTCCAAGTGGGAGTAGATCCTGTCTCAAAGAATCCTCTCCAATAATTTCCCTACCACTGACATCAGGCTCACCGGCCTGTAATTACCTGGATTATTCTTGCTACCCTTCTTAAACAAAGGAACAACATTGGCTATTCTCCAATCCTCTGGGACCTTTCCTTTGCACAGTAAGAAGTTTCACAACACCAGGGTAAAGTCCAACAGGTTTATTTGGTAGCACAAACCACAAGCTTTCAGAGCACTGCTCCTTCATCAGGTGAGTGGGAGTTCTGTTCACAAACAGGGCATGTAAAGACACAAACTCAATTTACAAAATAATTGTTGGAATGTGCGTTTTTACAGGAAATCAAGTCTTAAAGATACAGACATTGTGAGTGGAGAGAGTGTTTAGCACAGGTTAAAGAGACGTATATTGTTTCCAGACAGTACAGTGAGTGAGGTTTTGCAAACCCAGGCAAATCATGGGGTTTACAGATAGTGTGACATGAACCCAAGATTGTGGTTGAGGCCATCCTCATGCATGTGGAACTTGGCTATCAGTCTCTGCTCAGCGACTCTGCGCTGTCGTGTGTCGTGAAGGCCGCCTTGGAGAATGCTTACCCGAAGGTCAGAGGCTGAATGCCCGTGACCACTGAAGTGTTCCCCACAGGAAGAGAACACTCTTGCCTGGTGATTGTTGAGCAGTGTTCATTCATTGTCATAGCGTCTGCATGGTCTCCCCAATGTACCCATGTCTCGGGATATCCTTTCCTGCAGCGTATCAGGTAGACAATGTTGGCAGAGTTGCAAGAGTATGTGCCGTGTACCTGGTGGATGGTGTTCTCACGTGAGATGATGGCATCCGTGTCAATGATCCGGCATGTCTTGCAGAGGTTGCTGTGGCAGAGTTGTGTGGTATTGTGGTCACTGTTCTCTTGAAGGCTGGGTAGTTTGCTGCGAACAATGGTCTGTTTGAGGTTGTGTGGTTGTTTGAAGGCAAGAAGTGGGGGTGTGGGGATAGCCCTGGCGAGATGTTCATCTTCAACGATGACAATTTGAAGACTATGAAGAAGATGCTGTAGCTTCTCCAGTGCAGGGAAGTACTGGGCGATGAAGGATACTCTGTCCGCTGTGAACATAAGAACATTAGAACATAAGAGATAGGAGAAGGAGTGTTTGTCTTCAATTACCTGAATTATTCTTACTATCCTTCTTAAACAAAGGAAAAAACATTGTCTACACTCCAATCCTCTGGAACCTCCCCTGTACAGTAAGAAGTACAAGAGAGAAGGACCTTCAGAGCACTCTCCGTGCTCTCATCCCACGTACTCCTCGTGTTGGAGATCTCTACTGCCTCCCAAAAATACACAAGGCCAACACACCCGACCGACCCATCGTATTGAGCAATGGGACCCTATGCGAGAATCGCTCTGACTATGTCGAGGGTATCCTGAAACCCATTGTACAAAGAACCCCCAGCTTTTGTCGTGACACTACGGATTTCCTACAGGAACTCAGCACACACGGAGCAGTTGAACCAGGAGCACTCCTCGTCACAATGGATATCTCGGCACTCTACACCAACATCCCTCACGACGATGGCATTGCTGTAAGTGCCTCAGTAATCAACGCCAGCAATTGCCAGCTTCCAGATGCAATTTTACAACTCATCCACTTCATCCTGGACCACAATGACTCCATCTTCAACAACCAGTTTTTCATCCAGACACAACCATGGGGACCATAACTGAAAAAAACTGGAAAATTAGATTTAATTACCACACTGCTCCAAATTACCAAATTTCAATTCCACCCTGGATTCATCACTCAGACTGTGCACCTGATTGAGAGACAAAGCTTATCTGAGGAAGGATGCTGTTGCTTTGGAGGGGCTGCAGAGAAGATTTACCAGACTGATTCTCTGGGTGGTCAAGCTGACGTATGAGGAGACATTGAGTTGATTAAGAATTTGCTCACTGGAGTTTATTTGAGTGAGAGGGGATTTTGTAGGAACTTATAAAATTCTAACAGAGTTAGACAGGGCAGATGCAGGAAGGATGTTCACAATGGTGGGCGTGTTCAGAGTCAGGGGTCATAGTCTCACGATATGGGGTTAAATCTATTATGACTCAGATGAGGAGAAATTCTTTCACCCATAGCGTGGTCAGTCACGGAAGTTTACAGTATGGAAACAGGCTCTTCGGCTCAACTTGTCCATGCCGCCCTTCCCATTTGTGGAATTTGCTAACACACGAAGTAGTTAAAAAGAAAATATTGTCTGTTTTCAAGAAGGAGTTAAATATAGTTCTAGGGGTGAAGGGTGAAGGGAATCAGAGGATATGGGAGGAAGATTGGATCAGATTACTGAGGTGATCATAATGAATGGTCGAGCAGACTTGAAGGGCTGAATGGCCTACTCCTCCTATTTTCTATGTTTCTATGAGCTCTGATACCCAGAGCTCAGGTTTCTGCAGCTGTCTGCACTTCCTGCACATTTGGTTGTCTAGGACACTGGGAGCAGCCCCATGACTTGTACATTTTACAAGACATGCAATCCACTTGACTGAGTTGCCAAGTCTTAACTTCATTTCCCTCACATCAGCTCTGTTCTATTTTGTACCACGTTATATTGACCCCCAACTATCACTTATTCCAGGCATGTGTTTTACATACAGCCCCTGACACTGAGCAATTATCGACCAATCAGTTACTAGTTTCCTGTGACATCCAGGTGTCTTTTTTTTATCCCTTCCTGTCTCACAGCAGCTGAAATACTGACTGAATAGTTAGCCTCTACTCTTGCAGCAGGACAAAAGCACTTTCTAGAAATTTTAATAAGCAAAAGAGCTCCCTTTTCTGCTGTGCATCCAATTAGAACATAGAACATTGCAGCGCAGTTCAGGCCCTTCGGCCCTCGATGTTGCGCCGACCAGTGGAACCAATCCAATGACCCTCTAACCTAAACTATTCCAATCTTATCCAGATTGGGTCATTGGATTAGTAAGTTTGCTGATGACACCAAAGTCGGAGGTGTGGTAGATTGTGAAGAAGGGTGTCATAGTTTGCAGGATGACTTAGAAAGGTTGCAGAGCTGGGCTGCGAGGTGGCGGATGGAGTTTAATGTGGAGAAGTGTGAGGTAATTCATTTCGGTAGGAATAACAGATGTGTTGAGTATAGGGCTAACGGGAGGACTTTGAATAGTGTGGAGGAGCAGAGGGATCTAGGTGTATGTGTACATAGATCCCTGAAAGTTGGGAAGCAAGTAGATAAGATTGTTAAGAAGGCATATGGTGTCTTGGCGTTTATTGGTAGGGGGATTGAATTTAGGAGTCGCAGCGTCATGATGCAACTATACACAACTCTGGTGCGGCCGCACTTGGAGTTTTGTGTGCAGTTCTGGTCCCCACATTACAGGAAGGATGTGGAGGCTTTGGAGAGGGTGCAGAGGAGGTTTACCAGGATGTTGCCTGGTATGGAGGGGAGATCCTATGAGGAGAGACTGAGAGATTTGGGGTTGTTTTCGCTGGAAAGAAGGCGGCTAAGAGGGGACCTCATTGAAACATAGAACATAGAACATTACAGCACAAACAGGCCCTTCGGCCCTCGAGTTGCGCCGATCACATCAACCCCACCAATCTATAGACCTATCTATAACCCCCAATCCCATTAAACCCCATATACTCATCCAGAAGTCTTTTAAAAGACCCCAGCGAGTTCGCCTCCACCACCGATGACGGCAGCCGATTCCATTCACTCACCACCCTCTGAATGAAAATCTTACCCCTAACATCACCTCTGTACTTCCCTTCCCGCACCTTAAATCTGTGTCCTCTCGTAGCGACCATTTCAACCTGGGGAAATAGCCTCTGAGAGTCCACCCTATCTATTCCTCTCAACATTTAATAAACCTCTATCAGGTCGCCTCTCAACCTTCGCCTCTCCAGGGAAAAGAGTCCCAGCTCCCTCAACCTATCTTCATAAGGCATGCCTCCCAGTCCAGGCAACATCCTTGTAAATCTCCTCTGCACCCTTTCAATAGCTTCTACGTCTTTCCTATAGTGAGGCGACCAGAACTGCGCACAGTCCTCCAAATGAGGCCTGACGAGGGTCCTGTAAAGTTGCAGCATTACCTCCCGACTCCTAAACTCAATCCCTCGATTAATGAAGGCCAGTACACCATACGCCTTCTTGACCACCTCCTCCACCTGTGAGGCCGATTTAAGAGTCCTGTGGACCCGGACCCCGAGATCCTTCTGCTCTTCAACGCTACTAAGACTCCTGCCCTTGATAGTGTACTCGTTCATCCCGTTGGTTCTGCCGAAATGGACGACTACACATTTATCCGCGTTGAAGTCCATCTGCCACTTCTCCGCCCATTCCTGCATCCTATCTATGTCCTGCTGCAACTTTTGACATCCTTCCAGACCATCCACAACATCACCGACCTTCGTGTCATCAGCGAACTTGCTAACCCATCCCTCCACTTCCTCATCCAGGTCATTTATGAAAATGACAAACAGCAAGGGTCCCAGAACATATAAGATGATTAGAGGTTTAGACAGGGTAGATAGTGATAGCCTTTTTCCTAGGATGGAGAAAGCTAGCACGAGGGGGCACGACTTTAAATTAAGGGGGGGTAGTTATAGGACTGATGTCAGGGGTAGGTTCTTTACCCAGAGGGTGGTGAGGGACTGGAATGCCCTGCCAGCTGCAGTTGTAAATGCGCCTAGTTTGGGGGCGTTTAAGAGATCTGTGGATAGGTTTATGGACGAAAAGGGATTGGTTTAGGCTAGTGGGTCATTGTTTTGTAACTGGTCGGTGTAACATCGTGGGCCGAAGGGCTTGTTCTGCGCTGTAATGTTCTATGTTCTATATGCCTATCCACTGACCATTTGAATGCCCTTAAAGTTGGCAAGTCCACAACTGCTGCAGGCAGGGCATTCCACGCCCTTACTACCCTCTGAGTAAAGAACCTACCTCTGACATCCGTCCTATAATTACCACCCCTCAATTTAAATCTATGTCCCCCCCGTGTTAGAACCAGCATAGAACCAGCATAGAACCCTACAGTGCAGAAACAGGCCCTTCGGCCCATCGAGTCTGCACCGAACACAATCCCACCCAGACCCTATCCCCATATCCCTACACATTTACCTGCTAATCCCTCTAACCGACACATCCCAGGACACTAAGGGGCAATTTTAGCATAGCCAATGAACCTAACCCGCACATCTTTGGACTGTGGGAGGAAACCGGAGCACCCGGAGAAAACCCACGCAGACACGAGGAGAATGTGCAAACTCCAGACAGGCAGTGACCCGAGCCGGGAATCGAACCCAGGACCCTGGAGCTGTGAAGCAGCAGTGCTAACCACTGTGCTACCGTGCCGCCATCACCATCCGAGGAAAAAGGCTCTCACTAATAGAACATAGAATTTTGATCCAAGTTTGATCCAAGTTTAGTTATTTGGACTGTGTCTCACTCAGGATGAGGTCTCTGCTTCTTATTGATATCTGTAGTTCTCTCATTTAGAATACAAAATTATTGGCTTTGCGGTCCCAGGAATTTGGTTTTAGTCCCTTACGTTTTTCCAAAACTTTTACCTCTCTGATGAATTTCCCAAATTTCCTCACTTTTTCAGATAGTCAGTCGATTATTGTCTTTTATCATTAAGACAGACACAAAATATTTGTTCAGATTCTCTGTCATTTCTTTGTTCCTCATTATAATTTCTCCTATTTCTCTGGAACTTGTTTTTATTTTAGCTGTTCTTTTTTATATGCTTAGAGCTTTGACCTAAATAGTCAGATTGAGGGTTCTGTTGCAGTGAAAATTACAAAATCAAAGTTAAAGGAGAAAGTAGGAGCGCAAGTTAGTGATGACGTGGGTTGTTACCAGTAAGTAAAAGGACGAGGCAGAGCGTGGGAGGTTAGTTAGGAAGGTTCACATGCTAGGTAGTAACTTGGATTAGACATTGGCTCAATGGAAGAAGCCAGCAAGTGGTAGTGGAGGATTGCTTCTCTGAGTGGAGGCCTGTGACTAGTGGAGTGCCGCAGGGATCGATGTTGGGTCCATTGTTGTTTGTCATCTATATCAATGATCTGGATGATAATGTGGTAAATTGGATCAGCAAATTTAGAACATAAGAACATAAGAAATAGGAGCAGGAGTAGGCCATCTAGCCCTTCGAGCCTGCCCCGCCATTCAATAAGATCATGGCTGATCTGTCGCTGCTCAGTTCCACCTTCCGGCCCTCTCCCCATAACCCTTAATGCCCTCTCTTATCAAAAACCCATCAACCCGCTTCTTGAAAATATTTAGCGAGGCAGCCTCCACCACTTCAACGGTTAGAGAATTCCAGAGATTCAACACCCTTTGACTGAAGAAGATCCTCCTCAACTCCGTTCTAAAATGCCCCCCCTTTATCTTGAGGCTATGCCCCCTAGTCCTACTGTCTTTTTTGAGTGGGAAGAGTCTCTCCACCTCTATCCTATCCATCACATTCATCATCTTATACGTCTCAATGAGATCTCCCCTCATTCTTCTAAACTCCAACGAGTACAAGCCTAGTTCATTCAGCCTCTCCTCATAGCTCAATCCCCTCAACTCCAGTATCAGCCTAGTAAACCTCCTCTGCACTCCCTCCAGGGCCAAAATATCCTTGCGCAGGTGCGGCGCCCAAAACTGCACACAGTACTCTAGCTGCGGTCTCACCAATGCCCTATACAGCTGCAGCAAGACCTCCCTACTTTTATATTCAATCTCCTTCGCTATGAAGGCCAGCATCCCATTCGCCTTCCTGACCACCTGCTGCATCTGCAAGCTAGGTTTTTGCGACTCATGCACAAGAACCCCGAGGTCCCTCTGCACCGTCGCCTGCTGCAGTTTTTCGCCACGTAAGTAATAGTCCTTCCTACCATTCTTCCTACCAAAGTGGACTACCTCACACTTGCCAACATTAAATTCCATTTGCCATTTCCTGGCCCATTCGCCCAGCCTATCTAGATCCTTCTGCAGACTCTCCACACCCTCTGCAGAATTTGCCGTTCCCCTAATCTTGGTGTCATCCGCAAATTTTGACACCCTACACTCGGTTCCTTCCTCCAGATCATCTATATAAATGGTAAAAAGTTGAGGCCCCAGCACCGACCCCTGGGGCACTCCACTAGTCGCCAACCGCCAATCCGAATAGCACCCATTGACCCCCACACTCTGCCTCCTATTTGACAATCAATCCTCTATCCACGCTAACACCCTACCCCAACTCCATGTCCCCTGACCTTCTGCAATAACCTCTTATGAGGTACTTTGTCAAACGCCTTCTGAAAATCCAGAAAGACCACATCCACCGGCTCTCCTCTATCCACCGCCCTAGACACATCCTCATAGAACTCCAGTAAATTTGTCAGACACGACTTCCCTTTAATGAAACTGTGCTGCGTCTGCTCTATCAAGCAATTCCCTTCAAGATGCCTCACAATTTCCTCTTTAATGACGGATTCTAACATTTTACCTACCACAGACGTTAAACTAACCGGCCTATAATTCCCTGCCTTTTGCCTGGCACCCTTCTTAAACAACGGCGTAACATTAGCCGTTTTCCAATCTTCCGGCACTTCCCCGGAATCCAGCGACGTCTGGAAAATAACCACCAAGGCATCCACTATAACCTCCGCCATTTCTTTCAGAACCCTCGGATGTATTCCATCTGGTCCTGGGGACTTGTCCACAATCAGCCCCTCCAGTCTGTCGAGCACCGCCTCTCTAGTAACAGTAATGTCATTAAGACCCTCCAGTCCTACCACCTTTCCATCGCTAACACCCTGCAAATTATTCACGTCCTCCTCCGTGAAGACAGAAACAAAAAAGTTATTCAATACCTGAGCCATATCCCCATCCCCTACCAGTAGGTCCCCTTTCTCATCCTCTAAAGGACCAACGTTCACCCTAGCCAGCCTCTTCCTTTTTATATATTTATAAAAACTCTTGCTGTCCTTTTTTATATTAAGCGCTAGCCCAGCTTCATAGTTTCTCCTACCCTCCTTTATCAACTTCTTTGTCAATCTTTGTTGACATTTAAACCTCTCCCAATCCTCTTCTCGCCCACTCCTCTTCGCTACTCTAAATGCCTCCGCTTTTAATTTAACACTTTCCTTCACCTCCTTCGTTATCCACGGCTTATTACCTCTCCTCCTACAGTCCTTTTTGACCATCAGAATAAATTTCTGCTGAGCACCAAGAAAGATCTCCTTAAAGATCCTCCACTGCTCCTCAGCAGACCCTCTCTCCAACATGCTCCCCCAGTCCACATTCGACAATTCTTCTCTCATCCTACCATACTCCCCTCTATTCAAACAAAGGACGTGTGTCCGGGAACCCACTTTCTCCTCCTCCATCTGCACCAGAAACTCTACCATACACTGATCACTCTCTCCAAGAGGATCCTTCACCTCAAGGTCCCTAATTCTACCCGCCTCATTACATAGCACCAGATCCAAGATAGCTCGCTCCCTCGTCGGCTCCAACACACACTGTTCAAGGAAATTATCCCGGCAGCATTCCAAGAACTCCTCCTCGAGCCCACCGTGTCCAACATGGGTCGACCAATCAATATGCAGATTGAAATCCCCCATAACTATGGCCGTCCCATTCCTGCACGCCGCACTTATTTGCGCGTTAACAGCCTGCCCCACCTCCAGATCATTATTCGGGGGCCTATAGACGGCACCCACCAGCAACTTCCTCCCTTTGCTGTTCCTAATCTCTACCCACAACGATTCCACGTTCTGCTCCTTGGCTCCAATATCATCCCTTGCTAACATATCCTTCCTAAACACTTGATACCCTTGGATATTCAGCTCCCAGTCCCTGTCACCTTGCAGCCACGTCTCTGTAATGGCCACCAGATCATGTCCATTTGGAGAGGTTTGACATGATCAGGAATAGTCAGCATGGATTTGTCAAGGGCAGGTCATGCCTTACGAGCCCAGTTGAGTTCTTCGATAATATGACTGAACACATTGACGAAGGAAGTGCCGTGGACGTAGTGTACATGGACTTCAGCAAGGTGTTTGATAAGGTTCCCCATGCAAGACTTCTTGAGAAGGTGAGAGGGCATGGGATCCAAGGGCCTTTGGCCTTGTGGATCCAGAACTGGCTTGCCTGCAGAAGGCAGAGAGTGGTTGTGGATGGGTCTTTTTTGGAATGGAGGTCAGTCACCAGTGGGGTGCCCCAGGGATCTGTTCTGGGACCCTTGCTGTTTGTCATTTTCATAAATGACCTGGATGAGGAAGTGGAGGGATGGGTTAGCAAGTTCGCTGATGACACGAAGGTCGGTGGTGTTGTGGATGGTCTGGAAGGATGTCAAAAGTTGCAGCAGGACATAGATAGGATGCAGGAATGGGCAGAGAAGTGGCAGATGGACTTTAACGCGGATAAATGTGTAGTCGTCCATTTCGGCAGAACCAATGGGATGAACGAGTACACTATCAAGGGCAGAAGTCTTAGTAGCGTTGAAGAGCAGAAGGATCTCGGGGTCCGGGTCCACAGGACTCTTAAATCGGCCTCGCAGATGGAGGAGGTGGTCAAGAAGGCATATGGTGTACTGGCCTTCATTAATCGAGGGATTGAGTTTAGGAGTCGGGAGGTAATGCTGCAACTTTACAGGACCCTTGTCAGGCCTCATTTGGAGTACTGTGCGCAGTTCTGGTCGCCTCACTATAGGAAAGACGTAGAAGCTATTGAAAGGGTGCAGAGGAGATTTACAAGGATGTTGCCTGGACTGGGAGGCATGCCTTATGAAGATAGATTGAGGGAGCTGGGACTCTTTTCCCTGGAGAGGCGAAGGTTGAGAGGCGGCCTGATAGAAGTTTATAAAATGTTGAGAGGAATAGATAGGGTGGACTCTCAGAGGCTATTTCCCCGGGTTGAAATGGTCGCTACGAGAGGACACAGATTTAAGGTGCGGGGAGGGAAGTACAGAGGTGATGTTAGGGGTAAGTTTTTCACTCAGAGGGTGGTGAGTGAATGGAATCGGCTGCCGTCATCGGTGGTGGAGGCGAACTCGCTGGGGTCTTTTAAAAGACTTCTGGATGAGTATATGGGGTTTAATGGGATTGGGGGTTATAGATAGGTCTATAGATTGGTGGGGTTGATGTGATCAGCGCAACTCAAGGGCCGAAGGGCCTGTTTGTGCTGTAATGTTCTATGTTCTATTTGTGCCGATCTGTGCCACCAGCTCATCCACTTTATTCCGAATGCTCCGTGCATTCAGATACAGCGCTTTCATCCCAGCCTTCACCTGGACCCTATTTGCCGTAACTCCACCAACCCCACTCACGCCCCCTACTCCCTCTATTATTGGGACATCCTCGGCCTCTTCCCTTACCTGTACCCTCTCCTTAACTTTAGACCTCGTAAGGTCACCTACCCTCGCACCCTTCCCCCCCCCAATTAGTTTAAAGCCCTGTCTACAGTCCTCTTTACTCGATTCGCCAGCACTCTGGTCCCAGCACGGTTCAGACCAACCCCATCCCGCCCGAACAGGTCCCACCTACCCCAATACTGGTGCCAATGCCCCATAAATTCAAACCCATTCCTCCCACACCAATCCCTGAGCCACCCATTCATTCCCTTAATCCTGTCAACCCTATGCCGTCTGCACTCGGTTCAGGCAGTAGCCCAGAGATAACCACCTTGTCGGTTCTACCTTTTAATTCCATTCCCAGCTTCTCATACTCCCTCACCAGATCCTCAGTCTGCATTTTGCCTACGTCGTTGGCACCCACATGCACCAGAATGACCGGATTCTCACCCTCCCACTCCAGGTTCCTCTGCAGCCCAGCTGCGACATCCTGTACCCGAGCACCAGGCAGACAACACACCCTTCTGTGCACTTTGTCATTGTGACAAAGGACAGTGTCAATACCCTTCACCCCACTGTCCCCAATTACTACTGCATTCCTTTTCCCCTTCTCTTTGCCTATGTCCTGCTGCATCACTGTACCGTGTGCAGTTTGCTCACCAACCTCTCCTGCCTCGTCCTCTTCCAGACTGGCAGCAAGAACCTCAAACCTGTTATGCAGGTTAAGAGGCTGAGGCCTCCGCTCCTCACCCCCCTTCCTCTTCCCAGCAGCCCCCTCTTGTCCCTGACCCTTAGAGTTAGCCAGTCTAGGGGGGGTGGATGTCACTTGCACCCCATTGACAATGGCACCCTCTCTCCCCCTGATGAGCCTCAGTGTCTGTAGCTCAGAGGCCAGCTCATCCACCTTGAGCTGGAGCTCCTCCAGCAACCTGCACTTACTGCAGACATGGTCACTGGGAAGGACCCTGGGGTCCACCAGTTCCCACATCACACAGAAACCACACATCACATGCCCCTCCATTATTCACAGTAGTAGGGATGAGAAAAAATTTTTTTTCTTTGTTTTTTCAAAGAGAATCACCTGGCCTTTTTTCCTTCCAGCCCTTTTTTGATATTAAGCCCCTCACTCTGCTTCCCACTCACTCCACTGCCCGCTAAGACGCTGCCCGCTGGCTACACCAGGCCTCCTTTTAAACCTGGCACTGATTTAAAGTAGGCTAGTCCACAACTCTTTTCTAAAACTCCCTCAGAATTCTTAAAGCAGTAAATACAATAAAATAAATGCTTTAAACAGTTCTACAAAGAACAAAGTGCTTTAAACTTATTTTAAACAGGTTTTTAACAGGTAAATTTGTTGATGATACAAAGATTGGAGGTGTAGTGGACAGTGAGGAAGGTTTTCAAAGCTTGCAGAGGGATTTGGACCAGCTGGAAAAATGGGCTGGAAAATGGCAAATGGAATTTAACGCAGACAAGTGTGAGGTTTTGCACTTTGGAAGGACAAACCAAGGTAGAACGTACAGGGTAAATGGTAGGATACTGAAGAGTGCAGTATAACAGAGGGATTGGGAATACAGATACAAAATTCCCTAAAAGTGATGTCACAGGTAGATAGGGTCGTAAAGAGTGCTTTTGGAACATTGGCCTTCATAAATCAAAGTATTGAGTATAGAGTTGGAATGTTATGGTGAGGTTGTATAAGACATAGGTGAGGCTGAATTTAGAGTATTGTGTACAGTTTTGGTCACCTAGTTACAGGAAGGATATTAATAAGGTTGAAAGAGTGCAGAGAAGGTTCACAAGGATGTTGCCAGGACTTGAGAAGCTGAGTTACAGAGAGATTGAATAGGTTAGGACTTTATTCCCTGGAGTGTAGAAGAGTGAAAGGAGATTTGATAGAGGTGTATAAGATTTTGATGGGTATAGATAGAGTGAATGCAAGCAGGCTTTTTCCACTGAGGCTAGGGGAGAAAAAAACCAGAGGACATGGGTTAAGGGTGAAGGGGGAAAAGTTTAAAGGGAATATTAGGGGTGGGGGGGGCTTCTTCACACAGAGAGTGGTGGGAGTGTGGAATGAGCTGCCAGATGAAATGGTAAATGTGGGCTCACTTTTAACATTTAAGAAAAACTTGGACAGGTGCATGGATGAGAGGGGTGTGGAGGGAAATTTTCCAGGTGCAGGTCAGTGGATTAAGCAGAAAAATGGTTTGGCACAGCCAAGAAGGGCCAAAGGGCCTGTTTCAGTGCTGTAATGTTCTATGGTTCTATGGTGTGGGTGTCATACCGCACCAAGGAATCACAGTACCCAGGGATCTGGGTTCGATTCCAGCCTTGGGTCACTGTCTATGTGGTGTTTGCACATTCTACCCGTGTCTACATAGATTTCTTCTGGATGCTCCAGTTCCCTCCCATACTCAAAAGATGGGTAGGTTACATGAATTGGCCATGCTAAATGTGTGGTGTAATGTGGATAGGGTGGAGGGAAAGGGCTTGAGTGGGATGCTCTTTCAAAGAATCAATGCAGACTTGATGAGTTAAATGCCCTGTCTCCACAATGTAGAGATTCTATGATCTTGTGAGCAGTGCTGGGTCACTTGCTGTTTGTAGTGAATATTAATGATCTGGATGTGAAGGCGGGGGTATGATAAGTAAGTTCACAGATGACATGAAAATAGCAAGGAGGAAAGGCTCAGATTACAGGATGATATAGATGGGCAGAACAGCAGTAAATGGAATTTAACCCTGAAAAATGTGAGCTGATGCATTTTGGGAAGACTAACAAGATGAGGGTATATACAATGAACGGTAGGATTCTGGGACAGAGAACCAGAGGAACCTTGGGCTGCATGTCCAGAGATCCCTGAGGGCGGCAGGATGGGTAGATAAAGTGGTTAGGAAGGTATATGGGATACCTGCCTTTATTAGTCGAAGCAACTAATATAAGAACAGGGAGGTTATGATGGAGCTATAGAAAATGCTGGTTAGATTACAGTTGGAGTAATGTGTGCAGTTCTGGTCACCTCACTATAGGAAGGATGTGATTGCTCCAGAGAGATGCAGAGGAGATTCACCAGGATGCTCCCTGGGCTGGAGTGTTTCAGCTATGAAGAGAGGCTGGCTAGGCTGGGGTTGTTTTCCTTGGAGCACGGAAAGAGGAGGAGGGACCTGATTGAGGTATACAAAATAGAACATAGAACATTACAGCGCAGAACAGGCCCTTCGGCCCACGATGTTGCGCCGACCAGTTAAAAAACAATGACCCACTAATCTAAACCAATCCCTTTTCGTCCATAAACCTATCCACAGATCTCTTAAACGCCCCCAAACTAGGCGCATTTACAACTGCAACAGGCAGGGCATTCCAATCCCTCACCACCCTCTGGGTAAAGAACCTACCCCTGACATCCGTCCTATAACTACCCCCCCTTAATTTAAAGCCATGCCCCCTCGTGCTAGCTTTCTCCATCCGAGGAAAAAGGCTATCACTATCCACCCTATCTAAACCTCTAATCATCTTATATGTTTCAATAAGATCCCCTCTTAGCCGCCTTCTTTCTAGCGAAAACAACCCCAAATCCCTCAGTCTCTCCTCATAGGACTTCCCCTCCATACCAGGCAACATCCTGGTAAACCTCCTCTGCACCCTCTCCAAAGCCTCCACATCCTTCCTGTAATGTGGGGACTAGAACTGCACACAAAACTCCAAGTGCGGCCGCACCAGAGTTGTGTATAGTTGCAACATGACGCTGCGACTCCTAAATTCAATCCCCCTACCAATAAACACCAAGACACCGTATGCCTTCTTAACAACCTTATCTACTTGATTCCCAACTTTCAGGGATCTATGTACACATACACCTAGATCCCTCTGTTCATCCACACTATTCAAAGTCCTCCCGTTAGCCCTATACTCAACGCATCTGTTATTCCTACCAAAGTGAATTACCTCACACTTCTCCGCATTAAACTCCATCCGCCATCTCTCGGCCCAGCTCTGCAACCTTTCTAAGTCTCCCTGCAAACTATGACACATAGTCATCAAAAATGTCATTGTCATCAATCATAGTCATCAAAACATCAAAAATGATGAGAGATAGAGTGGATAGGAAGAAACTTTTCCCCATAATAGATGGGTCAATAATCAGGAGGAAGGAAATTTGGAGGAGATTTGAGGAAAAGTTTTTTTCACCCAGAGGTTGTTGGGAATCTGGAACTCACTGCCTGAAAGGGTGATATAGGCAGGAATCCTCACAACATTTAAGAAGCAAATAGATGAGCACTTGAAACGCCCTAGCTACTGGCCAAGTGCTAGAAATGGGGATTAAAGTAGATAAATGCTTGACAGCTAACACAGACACAATGAGCAGTGATATGATATAACTCTATGACTTTGGGCGAGGTTCAGGAAAACATAGTGATGTGGGAGGAGTGGACTAGATAGAACAAACAGTGTTTATTCAATTTCTGCTTCTTTGTGTTTATAACCTCACCTCCAATTCTCTGTGCTGAGTATTTCTATCACATCTTTTTTTAAAAGTTTATTTATTAGTCACAAGTAAGGCTTACATTAACACTGCAATGAAGTTATTGTGAAATTCCCCTAGTCGCCACAGTCCAGCGCCTGTTCAGGTCAGTGCACCTAACCAGCATGTCTTTCAGACTGTGGGAGGAAACCGGAGCACCCGGAGGAAACCCACACAGACACGGAGAATGTACAAACTCCACACAGACAGTGACCAAAGCCGGGAATTGAACCCAGATCCCTGGCACTGTAAGCAGCAGTGCTAACCCACTGTGATCTTCTCAAGTGAATCCAGACATTGTAACTTTCTGGGACAAGCAAAGTTCAGAGAGAGGTCAGTGCGTTCTGTTTGGGAAATAAGGTAGATTGTCCTGACCAATGGCTTTGAGTCTAACTTCAGATGGAGTAAGGAAAGAGAATGATTTGTTTTTGTATCGAACCAAAGTGTTTTACAGCCAATGGAGTTCTTTTAAATTGTGGTCACTGACATGTCATCTTTCCTTCCCGTCAGCATGATGACCTAAGACCTACGATTCTAAGACGTCATTCATCATCTGATATATCCAAGCAGAAATTTGGAACAATGCCACTCATTCCGATCCATGGAGATGACAGCAATTCCATCATGGTATCAGCAAATCAAACACTGGTAAGACAACATGATTTTCTGTGACAGCTGTTAGGTATTTTATGTTGCTGCAGTTGGCTTTTGCCCAGCATTTTCTGTTTTTATTTCAGATTCTAGCTTCTGCAATATTTTGCTTTTATCTTATGTCCCCTGCATCTTGTTCAGCCAACTGCATCACCAAAGAAAATGCAGCAGATTTCTAACCCATGAATTTTACCAAATACACCAGATGAATATTGAAAAGACTGGTACTCAAACAATAGATCCATTTTCACGTTGCCTTCAAAGGGGTAGCTCGGTGGCAGGCACCTGGGTTCAATTCTAATTTTGAGTCACTGTCTGTGTGGCATTTTCACATTCTCCCCCTGTCTGTGGGTTTCCTCCGGGTGCTCCAGTCTCCTCCCACACTCCAAAGATGTGCAGGTGAGATTGTTGTCAATGTAGGGTCGATGGGTGAATGGCCTCCTTCTGCACTATAGAGATTCTACAATCATTTAAAGTTCTATGATCATTCCTAATCAAGAAGAAATTAGATATCACCCTTGGGGCTAAAGACCTCAAGGGATATGGGGTAAGGCACGATCAGAGTATTGAATTTGATGATGAGCCATGATGATCAGCAGGCTCAAAGGGCCTGTTTCTAGTTTCTAACTTTCTATGAGTCCCTCAGGATATTGTCCTAGTCCCAACCATCTTCAGCTGCTTCATCAGTGACCTTCCTTTCACCATAAGTCAGAAGTGTGGATGTTTAAAGACAAAGTTAAAGTAAACAAAGAACAGAAGTTTAGAAAAGATAGAAGTTTATAAAATGTTGAGAGGAATAGATAGGGTGGACTCTCAGAGGCTATTTCCCCGGGTTGAAATGGTCGCTACGAGAGGACACAGATTTAAGGTGCGGGGAGGGAAGTACAGAGGTGATGTTAGGGGTAAGTTTTTCACTCAGAGGGTGGTGAGTGAATGGAATCGGCTGCCGTCAGTGGTGGTGGAGGCGAACTCGCTGGGGTCTTTTAAAAGACTTCTGGATGAGTATATGGGGTATTATGGGATTGGGGTTATAGATAGGTCTATAGATTGGTCGGTGTTGATGTGATCGGCGCAACTCGTGGGCCGGAGGGCCTGTTTGTGCTGTAGTGTTCTATGTTCTATGTTCTATGTAACAAGGAAAATTATAGGACAGGAACAGGCCCTTCAGCCCTCCAAGCCTACACCGACTATGCTGCCCAACTGAACTAAAACCCCCCTACCTTTCCAGGTACCATGACCCTTTATTCCAAACCTACTCATGTATTTGTCAAGATGCCCCTTAAAAGTCACTAACGTATCTGCTTCCACTATCTCCCCTGGCAACGAGTTAAGAATATAAGAACATAGGAAATAGGAGCAGGAGTAGGCCATCTAGCCCCTCGAGCCTGCCCCGCCAATCAATAAGATCATGGCTGATATGTCGTGGCTCAGTTCCACATTCCTGCCCTCTCCCCATAACCCTTAATCCCCTCTCTTATAGAAAACCCATCAACTCGCGTCTTAAAAATATTTAGCGAGGCAGCCTCCACCACTTCAACGGGCAGAAAATTCCAGAGATTCACCACCCTTTGAGTGAAGAAGTTCCTCCCCAACTCCGTTCTAAACTGCCCCCCCTTTTATCTTGAGGCTGTGCCCTCTAGTCCTACTGTCCTTTCTGAGCGGGAAGAGTCTCTCCACCTCTATCCTATCCATCCCATTCATCATCTTATACGTCTCAATGAGATCTCCCCTCATTCTTCTAAACTCTAACGAGTACAAGCCTAGTTTATTCAGCCTCTCCTCATAGCTCAATCCCCTCAACTCCGGTATCAGCCTAGTAAACCTCCTCTGCACTCCCTCCAGGGCCAAAGTGCGTAAGTGCGGTGACCAAAACTGCACACAGTACTCCAGCTGCGGCCTCACCAATGCCCTATACAGCTGCAGCAAGACCTCCCTACTTTTATATTCAATCCCCTTCGCTATGAAGGCCAGCATCCCATTTGCCTTCCTGACCACCTGCTGCACCTGCAATTAGATGATGCCAATTATGACAAATGTCAGTAACCTAAAATATTAGAATAGAACCCTACAGTGCAGAAACAGGCCCTTCGGCCCATCGAGTCTGCATCGAACACAATCCCACCCAGACCCTATCCCCATATCCCTACACATTTACCTGCTAATCCCTCTAACCTACACATCCCAGGACACTAAGGGGCAATTTTAGCATAGCCAATGAACCTAACCCGCACATCTTTGGACTGTGGGAGGAAACCGGAGCACCCGGAGAAAACCCACGCAGACACGAGGAGAATGTGCAAACTCCAAACTCCAGGCTGGGTTTTTGCGACTCATGCACAAGGACCCCGAGGTCCCTCTGCACCGTCGCCTGCTGCAGTTTTTCACCCCGTAAGTAATAGTCCTTCCTACCATTATTCCTACCAAAGTGGACCACCTCGCACTTGCCAACATTAAATTCCATTTGCCATTTCCTGGCCCATTCGCCCAGCCTATCTAGATCCTTCTGCAGACTCTCCACACCCTCCGCACAATTTGCCGTTCCACCAATCTTGGTGTCATCAGCAAATTTCAACACCCTGCACTCGGTTCCCTCCTCCAGATCATCTATATAAATGGTAAAAAGCTGAGGCCCCAGCACCGACCCCTGGGGCACTCCACTAGTCACTAACCGCCAATCCGAATAGCACCCATTGACCCCCACTCTCTGCCTCCTATTTGACAACCAATCCTCTATCCACGCTAACACCCTACCCCCAACTCCAAGTCCCCTGACCTTCTGCAATAACCTCTTATGAGGTACTTTGTCAAACGCCTTCTGAAAATCCAGAAAGACCACATCCACCAGCTCTCCTCTATCCACCGCCCTAGACACATCCTCATAGAACTCCAATAAATTCGTCAGACACGACTTCCCTTTAACGAAACTGTGCTGCATCTGCTCTATCAAACAAGGCACCCACTACTCTCTGTGTAAAAAAACCTGCCTTGCACAATCCCTTTAAACATTGCCCCTGACACCTTTAACCTGTGCTCCCTAGTAATTGACTTTACCAGCCTGGAAAAAAACTTCTGACTATCCACTCTGTCCATGCCCCTCATAATTTTGGAGACTTCTATCAGGTCTCCCCTCAGCCTCCGTCACTCCAGTGAGAACAAACCAAGTTTCTCCAACCTCTCCTCATAGCTAATACCCTCCATACCAGGGCAACATCCTGGTAAATCTTTTCTGTCCCCTCTCCAAAGCCTCCACATCCTTCTGGTAGTGTGGCGACCAGAATTGAACACTATATTCCAAGTGCGGCCTCGCTAAGGTTCTATAAAGCTGCAACATGACTTGCCAATTTTTAAACTCAGTATCCCGGCCAATGAAGGCAAGCATGTTGTATGCTTTCTTGACTCCCTTCTCCACCTGCATTGCCACTTTCAGTGACCTGTGTACCTGTACACCCAGATCCCTCTGCCTATCAATACTCTTAAAGGTTCTGCCATTTACTGTATATTTCCTATCTGTATTAGACCTTCCAAAATGCATTACCTCACATTTGTCTGGATTAAGCTCCATCTGCCATCTTTCCGCCCAACTCTCCAACCGATCTATATCCTGCTGTATCCTCTGATGTTCCTCATCGCTATCTACAGATCCACTACCTTTGTGTTATCTGCAAACTTACTAATCAATCCAGTTACATTTTCCTCCAAATCATTTATATATATTACAAACAGCAGAGGTCCCAGCACTGATCCCTGAGGAACACCACTTGTCACTGCCCTTCATTCAAAAATGCACCCTTCCACTGCTAACCTCTGTCTTCTTTGACTGAGCTAGAATTTAGGAGTCGCAGCGTCATGATGCAACTGTACACAACTCTGGTACGGCCGCACTTGGAGTACTGTGTGTAGTTCTGGTCCCCACATTACAGGAAGGATGTGGAGGCTTTGGAGAGGGTGCAGAGGAGGTTTACCAGGATGTTGCCTGGTATGGAGGGGAGGTCCTATGAGGAGAGGCTGAGGGATTTGGGGTTGTTTTCGCTGGAAAGAAGGCGGCTCAGAGGGGATCTTATTGAAACATATAAGATGATTAGAGGTTTAGATAGGGTGGATAGTGATAGCCTTTTTCCTCTGATGGAGAAATCTAGCATGAGGGGGCATGGCTTTAAATTAAGGGGGGGTAGTTATAGGACGGATATCAGGGGTAGGTTCTTTACCCAGAGGGTGGTGAAGGATTGGAATGCCCTGCCAGCTGCAGTTGTAAATGCGCCTAGTTTGGGGGCGTTTAAGAGATCCGTGGATAGGTTTATGGACGAAAAGGGATTGGTTTAGGCTAGTGGGATTTCTTCCCCCAGGAGGCATAACCCTTGATGTTGTGCTGAGCTTTGTCCGAACCCAAGATCAAGCTATCCCACTCCCTATTATTTGGAGTGCTCCATGTGCCTATCCAATAACCGCATGGGAATTCCTGAAGAGTCCGACTCCACAATCACAGCAGGCAGTGCATTCCACACCCCAACCACTCTGAGTAAAGAATTTACCTCTGACATCTCTCTATATCTCCCACCATGAACCTTAAAGTTGTAACAGTTACATCCACCGGAGGAAATAGTCTCTGAAAGTCCACTCTATCAACCCCCCTCATCATCTTATAAACCTCTTTTAAGTTGCCTCCCATCCTCCAAAGCTCTAAAGAGAAAAGCCCCAGCTCCCTCAACTTTCCTCAGAAGACCTACCCTCCAAACCAGGCAGTATCCTGGTAAATCTCCTCCGCACTCTCTCCAATGCTTCCACATCCTTCTTATAGTGAGGTGACCAGAACTGCACACAATATTCCAAATGTGGTCTCACCAAGGTCCTGTATCGTTGCAGCATAACCCCACAGCTCCTAAATTCAAACCCCCTATTATTAACGCAAACACACTATAAGCCTTCTTCATGACTCTATCCACTTGAGTGACAACCTTCATAAATCTGTGGATATGAACCCCAAGACCTCTCTGTTCCTCCACATTCCTCAGAACCCTGCCGTTGACCCTGTAATCTGCATTCAAGTTTGTCCTGTCAAAATGAATCACTTTTCGGGGTTAAACTCCATCTGCTAGTTTTCGGCCCAGCTCTGCATCCTATCAATGTCTCTTTGCAGCCTACAAGAGCCCTCCATCTTATCCACTACTCCACCAATCTTGATGTCATCAGCAAATTTACTGACCCACCTTTCAGCCCCCTCTTCCAAGTCATTGATAAAAATCACAAATAGCAGAGGACCCAACACTGATCCCTGTGGTTTAAGGTGCGAGGGGCAAGGTTTAAAGATGTACTAGGCGAGTTTTTTACACAGAAGATGGTGTGATAGGTGCTGTGATAGATTAGAAGATTGGACAGCTTTTGGAAAGCAGCAAAGAATGACTGGAAAAGAAGAGAAATTAGATTCTGAGAGAAAAGTGGCTCAAAATATAAAAACACACAGAGTTCCTACAAATATTTAAAAAAAAAGAAAGGAGGAATTAAAGTGAGTTTTGGGCCCTTAGAAAGAGAGACTTGAGAATGAATAATGATAAGCAAAGAGATGGCAGGAGCATTGAACAGATATTTTGTACCAGTTCACTATAAAAGATCCAGAAAACATCTGAAGAACAGTTAAAGATCAAGAGGTAAAAGGGAGGGAGGACTGTCAGTCACTGGGGAAACTGTTAGAACAAAAATGTGATCATTCCCCTGGACCTGATAACTTTCACCCTTGGATTTTAGAATTGGCTGCAGACAAAGGGAATGCTTTGGTTCTGATCTTCTAAAATTCTGTAGATTCCAGAGTGGTTCCAGTGGTTTGGAAAATCATGCTTATAACATTTATATTCAAAAGATGAGCAGACAGAAAACAGGAAACCATAGGCCATTTATCATAACATCTCTGACAGTGAAAGTGACTGGAATTCATTATTGAGGACGTATCAGCACAACATTTTGCAATCAATAGAGTCAACATTGTTTGTGAAAGTGAAGTCACATTTGGCTAATTAAAGTTTTCTGAGGAACGAACAGGCGACATGGATAAAGGGGAATCTGTAAATGTGGTGTATTTGGATTTCCAAAATGCGTTTGATAAGGTGCCCTATCAAGGATTATTGTACAAAAGAAGAACCCATAGCAGGGAGAGAGGATTCGCTAGCTAACTGGAAGCAAAGAGCAGGGATAACTGGGACATTTTTGAGTGGGGAAGTTGTTACTTATCGGGTTCCACAGGGATCAGTGTTGGGCCTCAACTGCATACATGGATGACGGGACTGAATGTATGATTGATAAATTGCTGATGACACAAAGATAGGCAAGAAGTAAGTTGTGAGGGGGATATAAGAGGTGATCTCATTGAAATATCTTAGATTCTGAGGGAACTTGATGCTGGATGGTGGATGCTGAGAGGATATTTCCCCTAATGGGACAGTCTAGAACTAAGGACATAGTTTTAAAATTCCGGGTTTCCCATTTAAAATTAAGATAAGGAGATTTTCTTTCCTCTCACAGGTCATTAGTTTGTGGAAAGCTGCAATTCCGGAGAGCAGTGAAGGTCAGGTCATTGAGCATATTCAAGGCTGAGTTAGATTTTTGATCAACAAGGGAGTCGAAGGTTATTAGGCACAGGCAGAAAAGTGGACTTGAGACCACAATCATATCAATCATGATCTTAAGAATGACAGCACAAACTTGGAATCCTGAATGTCCAACCACTGCTACTCTTCTTAACATAGAACACTACAGCACAAACAGGCCCTTCGGCCCACAAGTTGCGCCGATCACATCAACACCTACCAATCCATAGACCTATCTATAACCCCCAATCCCATATACTCATCCAGAAGTCTTTTAAAAGACCCCAGCGAGTTCACCTCCACCACCACTGACGGCAGCCGATTCCATTCACTCACCACCCTCTGAGTGAAAAACTTACCCCTAACATCACTTCTGTACTTGCCTCCCCGCACCTTAAATCTGTGTCCTCTCGTAGCGACCATTTCAACCCGGGGAAATAGCCTCTGAGAATCCACCCTATCTATTCCTCTCAACATTTTATAAACTTCTATCAGGTCGCCTCTCAACCTTCGTCTCTCCAGGGAAAAGAGTCCCAGCTCCCTCAACCTATCTTCATAAGGCTTGCCTCCCAGTCCAGGCAACATCCTTGTAAATCTCCTTGTTGTGGAACTTGAACTCAATGCTACTGACCTGGAGAGAATTACCCACTGAGCCATAGTTGCATTAGTTTGAAGGATGAATAAATCCATACAGAAGATGAACCCCCCATAGCAGTTTAAGAATGGCATCCTCTCAAGCTTGCTATGCTGTTCAGTAAGATCTGTATCTCCGGTTCATTTTGTCAATTTAATACCACATCCTGATCTGCCGTCACCTAACAAAAAACTATTGACCTTTGTCTTGAAGGTTTCAATTGATGAAACATCCACAGCCTCTTGGAGCAAAGAATTGTAAATTGCCACTACCCTTTGTAAAGATTTCCTGATTTCCAAATCTAATTTTTAGGAAGCAACTAACTGAGGGATTTTTCTTATCACATTCATTGTACTTTGGTGATGTGATCCTTTCTCTTCTCTCAAACATAAATAGAAAATGTTGTGAAGTAATGTGTCTTCCTTACAAGTTAACAATAAATGTAATTCTTATGTTTAAACTATCTGAGTGTTGAAAGAGACCATCCTGTTGAGTTTCTGTGCATATTTGTGCTTTTAGCTCTGCTTATTGTCTCTGTGCCTATTTCCTTCTAGCGACGCCTACATGCTCGAAGAACACTCTCAATGTTTTTTGTAAGTACATCTGTGCTACTGTCTGACAATGATAAGTTGCAAAGCTTCATGGTGTTTCTGAAAGGAGTTTTGTGCGTGGTTATATTAGTGTAATAACATGTTCATGCACCTGTATACCGATGTCATCCCATTGGGTGTTATCTGTGTATGTGCTTTGATAAAGTAAGAATTATTTGTTCAATTCTGTTTGGTGATTTTTTTTCCATTGTTGGGCACTTTGCCTTGTAAGAGGTTTTAAAATTTTGTATAAATTTTGTATCAGATCCACTGAGGCATTCAATGTCCTTGTTGCATTAGATATCGAGCTGGTCTATTCTTTTCCATGTAGTCTGCTTGATTGAGTGTGTCCATTAGAGAAATATCATTTCACTAGACTGAACATCCAAAAAACGTTTTTACAATCTTAAAAATAATCTTTTAATTGCAGTAGCCTTGATATTCCTGATATTGAGGAATGAAATGCAGAAGCAAATTGGCAGCAGGGGAGGGGTTGAAGACTGTAGGGAAGAACCCAGATCTGTCTGGATTAAACGCTGTGGAAGCACTGGTATGTTCAGGGGCAGCCTCACAACTGGGTGGAGAAAGTATATAACATTCAACTGAAAAAATAAGACAAGGAGGAGGCATTGCATTATTAGTTAAGGAGTCAGTTACTGTAGTAAGGATAGATGATGTCTTGGAGAGGGAATCAAATGAAGCTTTGTCGGTAGAAGTTAGGAATAAAAAGGAGGCAGCTGCATTGTCAAGTGTTTATTATAAACCCCCAGATAGTCAACAGGATATTGAGGAGCAAATATGTGAACAGTTTGTGGAGGTATGTAAAATCAACAGCAATAGGGTTGTTTCTTTACTCAAAGGGTAGTAAGGGCATGGAATGTCCTGCCTGCAGCAGTTGTGGACTCGTCAACTTTAAGGACGTTCAAATGGTCAGTGGTTAGGCATATGGATAACATTGG
Organism: Prionace glauca; assembly: GCA_037974335.1. Lineage (NCBI taxonomy): Eukaryota > Metazoa > Chordata > Chondrichthyes > Carcharhiniformes > Carcharhinidae > Prionace > Prionace glauca. Next base: position 87,806,557 of record CM075734.1, read on the forward strand.
AATAGTTTAGGTTAGAGGGTCATTAGATTGGTTCCTGTGGTCGGCGCAACATCGAGGGCCGAAGGGCCTGAACTGCGCTGGAATGTTCTAGAACATAGAACATAGAACACCACAGCACAAACAGGCCCTTCGGCCCACGAGTTGCGCCGATCACATCAACACCTACCAACCTACAGACCTATCTATAACCCTCAATCTCATTAAACCCCATATACTCATCCAGAAGTCTTTTAAAAGACCCCAGCAAGTTCGCCTCCACCACCACTGACGGCAGCCGATTCCATTCACTCACCACCCTCTGAGTGAAAAACTTACCCCTAACATCACCTCTGTACTTCCCTCCCCGCACCTTAAATCTGTGTCCTCTCGTAGAAGCCATTTCAACCCGGGGAAATAGCCTCTGAGAATCCACCCTATCTATTCCTCTCAACATTTTGTAAACTTCTATCAGGTCGCCTCTCAACCTTCGTCTCTCCAGGGAAAAGAGTCCCAGCTCCCTCAACCTAACTTCATAAGGCATGCCTCCCAGTCCAGGCAACATCCTTGTAAATCTCCTCTGTACCCTTTCAATAGCTTCTACATCTTTCCTATAGTGAGGCGACCAGAACTGCGCACAATACTCTAAATGAGGCCTGACAAGGTCTTATAAAGTTGCAGCATTACCTCCCGACTCCTAAACTCAATCCCTCGATTAATGAAGGCCAGTACACCATACGCCTTCTTGACCACCTCCTCCACCTGCGAGGCCGATTTAAGAGTCCTGTGGACCCGGACCCCTAGATCCTTCTGCTCTTCAACACTACTCAGACTTCTGCTCTTGATAGTGGACTCGTTCATCCCGTTGGTTCTGCCAAAATGGACGACTGCGCATTTATCCGCGTTGAAGTCCATCTGCCACTTCTCCGCCCAGTCCTGCATCCTATCTATGTCCTGCTGCAACTTTTGTCATCCTTCCAGACCATTCACAACACCACCGACCTTAGTGTCATCAGCGAACTTATTTACCCATCCCTCCACTTCCTCATCCAGGTCATTTATGAAAATGACGAACAACAAGGGTCCCAGAACAGATCCTTGAGGCACCCCACTGGTGACTGACCTCCATTCAGAAAAAGCCCCATCCACAACCACTCTCTGCCTTCTGCAGGCAAGCCAGTTCTGGATCCACAAAGCCAAAGGCCCTTGGATCCCATGCCCTCTCACCTTCTCAAGAAGTCTTGCATGGGGGACCTTATCAAACGCCTTGCTGAAGTCCATGTACACCACGTCTACGGCACTTCCTTCGTCAATGTGTTCAGTCACATTATCGAAGAACTCAACTAGGCTCGTAAGGCACGACCTGCCCTTGACAAATCCATGCTGACTATTCCTGATCATGTCAAACCTCTCCAAATGTTCGTAAATCTTGTCCCTCAGAAGCCTCTCCATCAGTTTACCAACCACTGATTTCAGACTCACCGGTCGGTAATCTCCCGGGCTATCTCTGTTCCCTTTCTTGAAAATAGGAACTACATCCGCAATTCTCCAATCCTCCAGAACCTCTCCCGTCTCCATTGACGATGCAAAGATCATCGCCAGGGGCTCCGCAATCTCTTCCCTTGCCTCCCACAGTATCCTGGGGTACATCCCATCTGGTCCAGGCGACTTATCTACCTTGATAGAATTCAAAAGTTCCAACACATCCTCCTCCTTAATATTCACGTATTCAATCTTTTCCATCTGCTGCAAATCAATAACAAAATCTCCCGGATCAGCTTCCACTGTGAATACTGAGGCGAAGTACTCGTTAAGCACCTCTGCCATTTCTTCTGGTTCCACACAAACTTTTCCCCCCTCACCTTTTATAGGTCCTATCCCTTCTCTTCTTATCCTTTTACCTTTCACATATTTATAGAAGGCCTTGGGATTCTCCTTAATCTTACCTGCCAAGGTCTTCTCATGACCCCTTCTGGCTCTCCTAATTTCCCTCTTAGGTTCCTTCCTACAGTCCTTATACTCCTCAAGATCTTTAACCTCTCCTAATTCCCTGAACCTCTTATATACCTTCCCTTTCCTCCTGACTAGGTTCAACACAGCCTTTGTGCACCACGGTTCCCGCGACCTACCAAAACCCCCTTGTCTCATCGGAACGTTGTCATTCAGAGCTCCAGACACACATTCCTTGAATATCTGCCACCTTCCTTCGGTACTTTTCCCTAAGAATGCCTCCTTCCAGTTTATTTGTCCAAGTAACTTCCTGACTTCTTCGTATCTCCCCTTACCCCAGACAAACACCTTCCTAGCCTGTCTGATCTTATCTCGTTCCAATGCAATTTTGAAGGAGATAGAATTATGGTCACCATTTCCAAGATGCTCTCCTACCGAGAGATCCATCACCTGCCTTGGTTCATTCGCCAGTACCAGGTCAAGTACAGCCTCTCCCCTCGTAGGCTTGTCCACATACTGTGTCAGGAAACCTTCCTGAACACACCTAACAAACTCCTCTCCAGCCAAACCCCTTACTCTAGGGATATTCCAGTCGATGTTTGGGAAATAGAAGTCTCCCATCACGACAACTCTGTTTTTAATACATTTCTCCAGAATCTGGTTCCCTATCAGCACTTCAACTTCCCTGTCACTATTGGGCGGCCTATAGAATACACCCAGCAAAGTTTTCGACCCTTTGCTGTTTGTAACTTCCACCCACAGAGATTCTGTAGACATTCCCTTTCTCTGCAGCCATGACACTGTCCCTGATTAACAGTGCCACTCCACCACTCCTTCTGCCACCCTTCCTGCCCTTCCTGAAGCACCTGAAGCCTGGCACCTGAAGTACCCAGTCCTGTCCCCGAGACATCCAAGTCTCCCTAATGGCCACCACATCACAATCCCAAGCAGCAATCCACGCCCTAAGCTCATCTACCTTATTCACTACACACCTTGCATTAAAATATATACACTTCAGCCCCTCAGTCTGGGCATTTCCCATCTCCACAGCCTGTCTGACCTCCCTCCCATACTGCCTACGGTCCTCCCCTACCTGGGAGCGAACCTCCTCCATCCCAGTCTCCCCATCACAATTCCCTCCCCCCATCCTTTCTAGTTTAAAGTCCCCCCGGTAGCCTTAGCCAATCTTCCCGCCAAGATATTAGTCCCCCTGGTATTTAAGTGCCACCCGTCCTTACTATACAGGTCCCACCTACCCCTAAAGAGGTCCCAGTGATCTAGGAACCGAAATCCCTGCCCTCTACACCAGTCCCTCAGCCACGCATTCACCCTCCACCTCATTTCATTTCTTCCCTCATTTTCCCATGGCTTGTGGACGTATTAGTGAGAGGCAACATGGTTTTGTGAAGGGGAGGTCATGTCTTGATTGAGTTTTTTGAGTAAGTGATGAAGATGATTGATGAGGGTAGGGCAGTGATGAAGATAGGGCAGTGGATTTTGTCTACATGGACTTCAGTCAGACTTTTCACAAGGTCCCTCATAGCAGACTGGTGCAAAAGGTGAAGTCACATGGGACCAAAATGAGCTGACAAGGTGGCAAGAATTGGCCCGGCATAGAAAACAGAGGGTAGCAGTGGAAGGATGCATTTCTGAGTGGAGGGCTGTGACAAGTGGTGTTCCTCAGGGATCAGTGCTGGGAGCTTTGCTGTTTGTAATATATATAAATGATTTGGAGGAAAATGTAATGGGTTTGATGGGTAAGTTTGCGGATGACACAAAGGGTCCAATTTTACCAACAATTTGCACCCATTTTCGGGTGTGAATCATGGTAAAGCCGGGTATGAGGCCTTTATCTCAATCTGTACCCAAGTCTGCGCAGATCACCACTTTACCCGCGAATGGCGGGGATCCGTTCCACACTCAAATTGGGTACAACGATGATTTAAATGCATTTAAATTGAATTAATGAACTGCCCTCCCAACTCTATCAGCATTTCCCCCTTTACTACTGCATTTACCAATCCAGAACTGCACTTTTAGGGACCTGCTGAATAAAATGCGCCTCAGAAGTGTGCGTTGTGTTTCCAACAGTTCTCTGACTCAGATCAGTGGTGGGGGTGGGGGTGGAGGCAGCTCAGATCATTCTCTGGCTGGAGGGGGGAGGAGGAGGAGGCGGGTTGGGGGAATGAGGCCAAACCATTCTCTGGGGGGGTGGGGTGAGGCCAGATTGTTGTCGGGGAAGGTGGTGGTTGGGGGGTGGGGGGGAGGTGCGGGTAGGGGGTGGGGTGAGGCCAGATTGTTGTCGGGAGTGGAGAGGAGGGAGGTGGGTCAGATAGATCTCTGGTTGAGGGAGTGGTGGGCAGGTGAATCTCTGGTGGGGATCAGAGGGCTCTGCTGTCACTCTGTAGGTGATCGGTGGGGGAAAGAATGGCAGGGGTGGCAATTGGTCTGGGTAGTGGGGGGGGGGGTGTATAAGGGGGGCAGTGATGTGTGCATGTCCCTTATCTACCCCCCCACCACATACACACACACATCATTGCCCCACCTTATCCAACCCCCCACAACCCAGACCAATCGCCATCCCTACCCCCCTCACCATCCCACCAATCACCAGCAGAGTGGCAGCGGACCCCCCTGCCACCCCCCCTTGCCCCCACTAGGGATCCATCTGCCCCTCCCACCAGAGATCTATCTGCCTCCGCCTGAGATACATCTTACCCGCCCCAACCCCCTGAGATACACCCTCGCTCCTGCTTTTCACTCCCAGGCCACTTTCTCTGCTTTCTGCGGCTTGGGAGCAATCTGACACAGGCAAACTTTTTCCAATTTTTTTCTAATTGCGCATGTGCAATTCAGAGCTCCAATCGTTCCGGCAATGCTAAGCCCTGCCCATGGCGCGAATCGAACTGGAGATGGCTGAGAGCATATTTAATTTATACTTTTCTGAGATTACTTTGCTTCCTTTTAGCCAATGAAGATGCAACATGACCTGTTTGAACAGCAGCAGAAAGATGAGAATGCTAATACTGAACCCGTTTACGAGGAGGTACAGGATGTTAATATTTTGTTATCGATGAACCAAGACATCACTCCAGTGGATCCCACGCCAATCCTTGTGGCACAGCTAAAGACAAACACAGTTCCAAACTTGCCAGTACAGGACAAATTCCTGCAGGAATTGAGTTCTGCCATTCATAGAAAGAATGAGCTTCAACATGACATTACCAAGTTATAAAAATGCTGGAAATTTTGATACTTTACTGAGAAAATGAATTCTGCCTAACCTATTCTTCCTGTTGTATGATACTGACAAGAATCACAAGAGCCATGCAGAAAGCAAACTCAAATTGCTGAAGTTTGACGATATAAGGGCAGGTGACAAATCTTAATGATAACAGAAAAGAAACCAAACTAAAAGCAATGTTTTTAGCAACCACAGTGTATATATATTATATATATGTATATATATACATACATCAGTGTCTGGCTGATAATGTGACTATCATATATTGAATCATATAAATTGAATAATGTTATGGTTTTAGTTGTGTTGATTTTAATGATTTTATCATTCTGGAGTGCTCCATGTGCCTATCCAATAACTGCTTGAAAGTGTCTAAAGTGTCCAACTCCGCTATCACAGCAGGCAGTGTATTCCACACCCCAACCACTCTGAGTAAAGAACCTACCTCGAACATATCTCCCATCATGAACCTTATAGTTATGCCCACTAGTAACAGCTCCATCCACCCGAGGAAATAGTCTCTGCGCATCTATTCTATCTATTAGTAAAAATTTGACAAGTTATGAAATTACGCAAGGTGCACAGAGAAAATCAAAGTTTTAGCAGAAGACAGTTGCAGCTTTGATGGATTTCCACTTCACTGTCTTTCTTCTTTGTGCCAACTGTTCCACTTTCATTTCTTGGATTCTTTCATGCTTGGCACCACGTTCAGAGAGTTGGTTCAAAGCCCATTTCATGGCCCTGAAAGTGGGAACTTTAGCAGTTTCCAATCAGAAATCTACAGAATAATTGATTGACATCTGTAGACTGTGGGCTTTGAGTAAACACCAAACAAAGCAAACAAGTTTTCAATGTCCTCTTCATTTCAGTTTTCAGAATCCATGGTTAACACAGTGTTTTCTCTTTTTCTGATGACAACAAGATTGTCAAGAGTGAAGCTGTGATGTAATGTTATTTTTCTCTCTATGCATTCCCCATTAAGGGACATTTCAGTTCCCACCACTATCCATTTTCCTTGGTTGTTTAAATGTTGTTAAATTTCACATTGGAAAACATGGGTGAAAATATCATTATGTTTGTGCAAAACACTACTAGAGTTCAAAGGACAATATTTTCCAACTGCTTCCACCGGCAGGGTCTTCCAGTCCTGCCACAGTCAACAGAGATTGAATAGACCACTGCGTCCACCACAGAGAAATCCCCCACAGCGAGAGTGGAAGTGTCCTAGCCAGAGAGTGTCAGCGAGATATGGTTAGATGAAGCTGACCATGAGTTTTTAGAAACTCCATGATGGGATGATGGGAAATATCACAGAATTGTAAAATATTTTCAGAAGGAGGCCATTCGGCCCACCGAGTTTGCACTAGCTCTCTGAAGAAACTATCGACCTAATCTCATTCTCCTACAGATATGGACTGAGAAACACAATAGTTTAGCGATACTGGAAAGCATGTAGAGAATCTTGATTTGACCAGATCAAGACTGAAGGAAATGGGTAAATGGATCACAGCTGTAAAAGATGGTGCTAAAACTTATGCCCAACATGACGCTAACCATATAAGTGTTACTTATTTTGAGCTTTCGTGTTTCCAGTCTCTTGTCAACATTTTTGACTTGTTTTGTGATAAACATACCAGATATTATCTCTCCATTTCCTATGTCTGTAGCATTACCACAGCTCCAGTTTTAGCTAATGAAGATGGATAAATGTGTGGTGGTCCTTTTTGGCATGACCAATGGAATACAGGAGTACAATATCAAGGGTTGAAGTCTTAGCAGTGTTGAAGAGCAAAAGGATCTTGGGGTCTGGGTCCATAGGACTCTTAAATCGGCCTCGCAGATGGAGGATGTTGTCAAGAAGGCCTTCATTAATCGAGGGATTGAGTTTAGAAGTCGGGAGGTAATACTGCAACTTTATAAGACCCTAGTCAGACCCCACTTGGAGTACTGAGTGCAGTTCTGGTCACCTCACTACACGAAGGATGTGAAAGCTATTGAGAGGGTGCAGAGGAGATTTACAAGGATGTTGCTGGATTAGGAGGCATGCCTAATGAAGATAGGTTGAGGGAGCTAGGTCTCTTCTCCCTGGAGAGACGAAGCTTGAAAGTCGACCTGCTAGAGGTTTATAAAATGTTGAGAGGAATAGGTAAGGTGGATTGCCGGAGGCTGTTTCCCAGGGCTGAAATGGTCGCTACGAGAGGACACAGGTTTAAGATGCTGGGAAGCAAGTACAGAGGAGATGTCAGGGGTAAGTTTTTCATTCAGAGGGTGGTGAGTGAGTGGAATCGGCTGCCGTCGGTGGTGGTAGAGGTGAACTCACTGGGGTTTTTTAAAAGATTTCTGGATGAGTATATGGAATCTAATGAGATTGAGAATTACAGATAGTTCTATGGCTTAGTAGGTATAGATGTGATCGACACAACTTGTGGGCCGAAGGGCCTGTTTGTGCTGTGGTGTTCTATGTTCTATAGAACATAGAACATTACAGCACAAACAGGCCCTTCGGCCCTCGAGTTGCGCCGATCACATCAACCCCACCAATCTATAGACCTATCTATAACCCCCAATCCCATTAAACACCATATACTCATCCAGAAGTCTTTTAAAAGACCCCAGCGAGTTCGCCTCCACCACCGATGACGGCAGCCGATTCCATTCACTCACCACCCTCTGAATGAAAAACTTACCCCTAACATCACCTCTGTACTTCCCTCCCCGCACCTTAAATCTGTGTCCTCTCGTAGCGACCATTTCAACCCAGAGAAATAGCCTCTGAGAGTCCACCCTATCTATTCCTCTCAACATTTTATAAACTTCTATCAGGTCGCCTCTCAACCTTCGCCTCTCTAGGGAAAAGAGTCCCAGCTCCCTCAACCTATCTTCATAAGGCATGCCTCCCAGTCCAGGCAACATCATTGTAAATCTCCTCTGCACCCTTTCAATAGCTTCTACGTCTTTCCTATAGTGAGGCGACCAGAACTACGCACAGTACTCCAAATGAGGCCTGAGGGTCCTGTAAAGTTGCAGCATTACCTCCCGACTCCTAAACTCAATCCCTCGATTAATGAAGGCCAGTACACCATACGCCTTCTTGACCACCTCCTCCACCTGCGAGGCCGATTTAAGAGTCCTGTGGACCCGGACCCCGAGATCCTTCTGCTCTTCAACGCTACTAAGACTCCTGCCCTTGATAGTGTACTCGTTCATCCCGTTGGTTCTGCCGAAATGGACGACTACACATTTATCCGCGTTGAAGTCCATCTGCCACTTCTCCGCCCATTCCTGCATCCTATCTATGTCCTGTTACAACTTTTGACATCCTTCCAGACCATCCACAACACCACCGACCTTCGTGTCATCAGCGAACTTGCTAACCCATCCCTCCACTTCCTCATCCAGGTCATTTATGAAAATGACAAACAGCAAGGGTCCCAGAACAGATCCCTGGGGCACCCCACTGGTGACTGACCTCCATTCCAAAAAAGACCCATCCACAACCACTCTCTGCCTTCTGCAGGCAAGCCAGTTCTGGATCCACAAGGCCAAAGGCCCTTGGATCCCATGCCCTCTCACCTTCTCAAGAAGTCTTGCATGGGGGACCTTATCAAAAGCCTTGCTGAAGTCCATGTACACTACGTCCACGGCACTTCCTTCGTCAATGTGTTCAGTCACATTATCGAAGAACTCAACTAGGCTCGTAAGGCACGACCTTCCCTTACTATATTAAGAGTAACTTATTTCTGGACCCACTGAGCCAAGCAAGTACTCCAGGTCATCCCCCATTCTTTAACCTTCTCCCTCCTGACCTCTCAAAGCCAGTCCCCAACCCACTCACTGAGACCTGCTAACAGGACCCCAATGACCCCAGATGCTGTACTTAACCTGGCTCCTCAGTGCAGTGGCCACTGAGATGGCTTAATGCAGTTTTCCTGTTTTCCAGATTCACATGCCATTTTCTTGTAGCTTTTTGGTGTTGTCAGGAGGATCTAAGAACATATGAGAAATAGGAGCAGGAGTAGGCCATCTGGCCCTTCGAGCCTGCCCCGCCATTCAATAAGATCATGGTTGATCTGAAAATGGCTCAGTTCCACTTTCCCACTCTCTTCCCATGACCCTTAATTCCCTTGCCGACCAAAAACCTGCGTCTTAAATATATTTAGCGAGGCAGCCTCCACCACTTCAATGGGCAGAGAATTCCAGAGATTCACCACCCTTTGAGTGAAGAAGTTCCTCCTCAACTCCGTTCTAAACTGCTCCCCCCTATCTTGAGGCTGTGCCATCTAGTCCTGCTGTCCTTTCTGAGCGGGAAGAATCTCTCTACCTCTACCCTATCCATCCCCTTCATTATCTTATACGTCTTATAAGATCCCCCCTATCCTTCTAAACTCCAAGTACAGACCCAGTCTGTTCAGTCTCTCTTCATAGTCTAACCCCTTCATCTCCGGTATCAGCTTAGTGAACCTCCTCTGCACTCCCTCCAAGGCCAAAATATCCTTGCGCAAGTGCGGCGACCAAAACTGCACACAGTACTCCAGCTGCGGCCTCACCAGTGCCTTGTACAGTTGCAGAAAGACCTCGCTACTTTTATATTCAATCCCCCTCGCTATGAAGGCCAGCATCCCATTCGCCTTCCTGACCACCTGCTGCACCTGCAGACTGGGTTTTTGCGACTCATGCACAAGGACCCCAGGTCCCTCTGCACCGTAGCATGCTGCAGCTTTTCGCCCTTTAAATAGTAATCCATCCTACTATTATTCCTGCCAAAGTGGATAACCTCATACTTGCTAACATTGTACTCCATCTGCCAGGTCCTCGCCCACTCGCTCAGCCTATCTAGATCCCTCTGCAGACTTTCCACACCCTCCACGCAATTTGCTTTTCCACTTTGTGTCATCAGCAAATTTCGACACCTCTCAGGGGCTTGCTTTATACAGGGCTCGGTATACAAGCTCCACCTGGTAGTAATTACCAATCATCAGGGAGCTTGTATTCTACAAGTCCTACGGGGGGGCTCAATCAGAGATTCCCTATGTAAGTTCTGTAGGTTATCAGAATTCTATTTCTTCCACACACTACCTTCATGTATTGGCATGAATTTTTAGAAGTTTTTGAAAAGGTGTCCTAATTTGATATGTGACCACTTCTGCCAGATCAGCAAAGCATGGATTAGACATCTTTCTTTGAGTTTTTTTCAACTTCTCAAACTGCAAAGTCGGCTTGTAGCCAAGGGACTTTCTACCAGGGATGGAGTGCACTGATTTACAAGCCACACCCTGCACAACTGTGGACCTGTCATCAACAGGCAACATTGCAGCCTTGGAGTTCTCAACACTCAGTCTCCCACTTCACGTATGTTTTTCTGATGTGGTTGCTGCACCAAGCCACCTTCAAATTGATGCATCAGTGGCCTAAAGCCTCATGTTCACCACAGGATCCAGAGGAAGAAGGGTGACCTCATTGCCAAAGAAATTCAGAATCAAAGCAATTCATGTGATGAGAAACTGTGATGGTTCTGAGACTTAAGGGAAGACCATTGGAAACATCCTGAATAAAGACAAATGGTGATTGATGAAAGCTAACTGGTGTAGTGCTCAATTGATATGTGGGACAGTAAAAGACATTTTGTAGCACGGAAAGTCCAAAAATCTGTAAATGTATTGTAAATATTAAAGATTTTGCACTGGTAGAGGTTTCTGGTTCACTCCACATGTTTTTAATCTTACTTGATGTAGTGTAACTTATTTAAACATCACTGTGACCATAACGGACCTGAGGAGGATGAAATTCTCCCAGAATGCCTGGGCTTCTCTGCATCCCGTTTTGATCGCTCAGTCCTGGTGTCCTGGTGTCTTAATGGGTGGTGTGAGAAACGGTCAGAGACTCACTTTTCTGATTCCCCCCCTTGAATCAAATACACGGATGAGTTCAGCTAACTGTCGGTTTATTCGATCTTGCAAGAAAGGGTGCCGTCCCGTGGGTACACACACCTTGCTTTACACAATCATAGTTTATATACATTCTAGATAACAATAAGACAGCCTCCCCCTTTCTTCATTGGTTACCACTTCCTAATCTCTTTACCGAGTGAGCTCCTCCCTTGTTGACATCCCATTAACTCTAATCCAATCACCCCCTTTAAGGCTTGAATCGTTTTACCTCCCATTCATTCAGCTAACTCTTTTTCATTGTCCTGTAAATTACTAACACATTTATTTTATATGGTGTAAATTAGTTTGTTTTCCTATCTCTTTTAAGCGATGCTGAAGACCCCGGGAAATTAGTTTGTTTTCCTATCTCTTTTAAGCTATGCTGAAGACCCCGGGCGCCTGCCAGTCTCATGTTTTTTTCTTCTTCTTTTTCTGTGTGTTTCATCCTCTGCTGGTCTTAGCGTTTAACCCTTTAGGTTACAATAACGGTTCTGTCATGGTTTCCGCCCCAGATGGTTTGACTCAAAAATTACACCACCATCCCTCACAGTGGTGGTGCTGGGCTGCAGCTGCATCCACTCGAGCCACTGATCTACCACCCATGAGGCCATTATACTGAGTGCCCATATCTTCTTTAACAGCCACATGGATTGGCCAGTCTTTTGTGATTCCTCAAGATAAGCTGCCCAACCTATAATGTCCTCCTTTTGCAATGTTTCCAGTCAGTCACTTATCTTTCCCTGCAGGTTCAAATACTCAATCCAAAAGGAAAACGCCTGAGGCTCTGCATCACTGGCCCATGAACCAAACTTGGAAGGCTCTGCCTGACTCCAGAGTGACCTATGCATAAACATCTTTATCTTCGACACTTCTCGTGCAGACTAGTGATATGCTGTTTGCTCAGAGCTCCCCAGTCTAAATTTGCTCATCACCCAGCTGAGTGTGGTCTCTGGGATGGTGTCTGCTGCTCTGGAAGCTGGTAATGGACAGGTGTTTAAGGTCAGAATCCTCTCTGTATCATGAATCCATAATCTTTGGGAGAGAAAGACAAGAAAGTCATGAGATGAAGTATCCCCATTCCTAGTGACCTTCTTCCAAAGCCATACCTAAACTAGCTTTCCCCCAGTTGATGTCTCCTTAGCTGGACAACTTGGAGCCATCCCATCATCATCAATGCCCATGCCACCCCCAAAGTCCATTCCTTCCTCCCTCATCAGCCCATGGTGCCGCATATGTGCTGTGAGGAGGCAAAAGCAAGGTGTTGTCTTGCTGCAGTAGTAGAGGACATAAGGGAACGAGCTGATATCAGAGAAACAGCCAGGTAACAGTAAGAGTATAAAGACTTCGGGATTCATAGTCTTCATTCCTGGAAGGAGCAAAGCCAGGACAGACAGAGATATTGCTGGATGACGGTAAGAGTATAAACACTTCCGGGATTGGCAGCCTTCATTCAGAGTAACGGTAAGACTTTGTTTCATAATTTCAAACAAACCTGTAAAGTGATATCACAGGACACTGTGGCCTGATTGGTTAGAGGGAAGTCTGGGCTAAACTTGAAAATCTCTTCTAAGTTACTGATTGAAATCACTGATTTTAATATGATTTCAGATCAAGAAGAATAAATAATCAGCTTTTAAAAAACTAATTGAATAATATATGAAATACATGTATTTAGCTACTAACATAGTGGAAATCTAGCACTAGGAATGTATAGTTAATTGTAACCTAAAGTTTTAAGTGTTTTATTTGTAAAAATCATTTGAGGTCTAAATGTAGGTCAGCAGGTTAAATGCTTCATCTGTGAGATGTGCAAGTTTCGTGAGGCTGCCAGCATCCTGGAAAACTACAGAAAGTGCACCCAATTTTCTGTGTAGAGTTTGCACGTTCTCCTCGTGTCTGCGTGGGTATCCTCCAGGTGCTCCGGTTTCCTCCCACAGTCCAAAGATGTGTAGGTTAAGTAGATTGGCCATACTAAGAAATTGCCCCTTAGTGTCCGGAGATGCGTAGGTTAGAGGGATTAGTGGGTATAATATGTAGGGATATGGGGGGTCGGGCCTTGGGGGGGATCGTGTTCAGTGCGGACTCGATGGGCCGAAGGGCCTCTTTCTGCACTGTAGGTTACTATGAGTTCTGAGTTCAATCACAAGTCCTCACAGATCACATGGATTGGTTGGAGCAGAAGTTAGATGCACTTAGGAGCATGCTAACAACTGTAGTGGGTAAGTTTTTTGAAGGCACACTGAGAGACAGGATCTACAGATGCTTAGAGACACAAGGACTGATTAGGGACAGTCAGAATGGCTTTGTGAGTGGAAAATCATGTCTCACAAATTTGATTGAGTTTTCTGAAGGGGTAACAAAAGAGTTAGGTCAGAGCATTGCAGTTGATGTTGTCTACATGGACTTTAGCAAGGCCTTTGACAAGGTACCGCATGGTAGGTTGTTGCATAAGGTTAAATCTCGCAGGATCCCGGGTGAGGTAGCAAGATGGATACAAAATTGGCTTGATGACAGAAGACAGAGGGTGATTGTAGAGGTCTGTTTTTCAAACTGGAGAGCTATGACCAGTGGTGTGCCTCAGGGATCAGTGCTGAGTCCAGTGTTATTTGTCACTTATATCAATGATTTGGATGAGAATTTAGGAGGCATACAAAGAACAAAGAACAACACAGCACGGGAAACAGGCCCTTCGGCCCAACAAGCCCACGCCGCCGTCCCATGGTCAGTGACCTATTCATGATTTTAGTCTATGCCTAATGTGTGAGGATTTTTTTGCAGATGACACCAAGATTTGTGGTCCAATGGACAGGAAAGAGGGTTATCTAGGATTGCAATGGGGTCTTGATCAAATGGGCCAGTGGGCTAAAGAATGGCAGATGAAATTTAACTTAGATAAATGCGAACTACCATTTTGGTGAATCGATCCAGGGCAGGATTTATTCAATCAATGGTAGGGTGTTGGGAGTTATAGAACAAAGAGATCTAGGATACAGATTCGTAGTTCCTTGAAAGTGGAGTCACAGGTGGAGAAGGCATCTGGTATGCTTAGTTTCATCAGTCAGAACATTGAATACAAGAGTCGGTACATCTTGTTAAAGTTTGAACAAGACATTAGTGAGGCCACAATTGGAATACAGCTCTGGTCACTCTATAACAGAAAGGATGTTATTAAACTGGCAAGAATGCGGAAAAGATGCCACCGGAAGTTGATGGTTTGAGTTATAAGGAGAGGCTGGATAGACTGGGGCATTTTTCTCTAGAGTGCAGGAGGCTTAAGGATGATCTCATAGAGGTGTATAAAATTATGAGAAGTGAAAATCAGCTAGATAGTCAACATCTTTTCTTAAAGGTAAGGGAGTCTAAAACCAAACGGTATAGTCGAAGGTGAGAAGGGAGAGATACAAAAATTGTCCAGTGCGACGATTTTTTCACACGGAGGCTGGTGAGTGTCAAAGAACAAAGAACAACACAGCACGGGAAACAGGCCCTTCGGCCCAACGAGCCCGCGCCGCCGTCCCATTGTCAGTGACCTATTCATGATTTTAGTCTATGCCTAATGTGTGAGGATCAGGGAGGTCCAATATAGGGACAATTTGTTACCCAATCAATCAGCCTAAAAGCACATTTTTGGGATGTGGGAGGAAACCGGAGTACCCGGAGGAAACCCACGCAACCATGGGGAGAACGCGCAAACTCCCACGGACACAGGCCCAAATCCATGTGTCCGCATAGCAACAGAGATGGTCTCTGAGCTGTCATGTTGCCCTCGAGATGGTCCAGTTTACGCACACCAATGACATGAAGCAGTAGGCAACTCCCGAAGCAACATCCAAGAGCAGCCCACCACAACCTGCCGCATGCATGCCCCTTGCTGGACTTAAATGCCTGTGGAGACAAAAAATTCATTATTAAGAAGACTCTATATCCCTGAGGCTAAAACTGAATCCCAAGCCTACAATGCTTAGTAAGGCCTGCTATATCCCCCTATATGTAGACCGCTCATGTGGCTGTCCAAGTGACTCTTGAACAACCCTA